>KL271301.1:1045-26977 GCA_000699545.1 Podiceps cristatus | reverse complement strand
AAAGAGTGTTCTGTTCCTGCAGGCGGATCCGAACTGTAGCTGTAGGATCCTTAGTCACTGAGCTCAAGAAATTGCTCCTGTAAGCATCTTCTGTAGATAAATATAACCAGACCTGCTCTGAACATGCAGCCTTGGTTTGTGGGTGATGAGGGCAGGGGGAGAAGGCAGATTCCTATTATCTAAAAGATTCCTTCATCCTCTTTCATGAACAATTGGAAAGACTTACTGGGGTCAATTCCCAGCTACCTTCTTACGGATCCTGAGGTCCAGGTGGAGGCGAGAGAGACGGTCAATAGGATAGACAATAAGGATTGCTCATTTCCACTTCAGGGATAAGACCTAATCGCTCTTCTGTGACTCCAAATCCTTGACCAATATTCTAGGTTCCTCTCATATCAGAGTCGCTACCAGACAAAAATGTAACAGGAATTGTTTTTTAGGTTGGGTTGTCCGGTGGCCATGGGCTTTAGCAAGGCCCTGGATTTGTTACGTGCACCTGTTCTTTGCACCACGGAGCTTTCATGGGCTGGATCTGGCATGTTTCTAGGTCACATATAGAAGAGAATTTATAAATGGAAATGGACAAGAAGCAGAAACTCTGTAGCAGTGCTCAGCTGTCCAAAAAGGTCCCCACCTCATATTGATGCTGAGACCCTCAGCCACGCATGTGTGATCAACTCCTCAGTGGTCATAGGTAGGATCACCATTGGGATCCGGGGTGGAGGTGGTTTTGCAGAAAGGAAACCCACTTAAGGTTTGATCCTGATGTCTGGATATTGCAAGAGTTTCCATAGCCTAGTTTGGGAGCCCTAGATATCAGGAACTGTTATCTAATAAATGTCTGTGAGGATATAGCTGCTGCTGTCAAGCTGAACATTCAAACCTAGATTAAATGTATTTTTGACACCTTTCACTACTAGTTTTTTAGAAGACATGGAAAACTTACTGTGCATTTCACATATGTATTTTGGGGAGATGTGAATTTGGAGCTGGTGAAAGATGGTAGATTGTCTGTCCTGGGAGTGAAAGTCCTCTATTTGAAGAATAAGTCAGTGGGCTGGGCAAACATCTCCCATATCACTGCATGAATATGCCTGGCTCCCATTCCAGAGCTGGAGAGAGACAGATCGATGTGAAAGAATTAGCCAGGCTCCATGGATAACTCCAGATCCTTCAGTGGCCTCTCTGAAAAGATATTAGAAATGTCTATTCTGTGCTAATGCTCTTGGCTGGTCCTCAGATCAAGGTTATTGTTTAACTCCAGCTTTTAGCTGTGTTTTATGATACAGACCTTGGTCTTTAGGTAAACCAAGGAGTTTCACTCTTCTTTCTTACCAGCACACCCAAACCTCTCCCTACAGAGAAAAGACTGAGATATTACAGACCTTGTTTTGGTATTTTGGATATGTCAGACCAGTTTGGAAACACAATCACCACATTCTCTACAGTTTGGTTTATTGACGAGGTGCAAACACCTCTCTGCTCCACCCAGTTCTGATCTCTACTCTGCAATTAGAAGTATGTGCCCTGGACCAAGGAATGGCTGTGGCATTCCAGACGAGTCTAACTCTATGGAAGAGAACCGCATCAGTCAACACAACTGTTATCCAAGTCTGACACCCTGAACAGGACTAAAAAGAGAGTTTGACGAATGAGACAAGATGGTCTTTTCAACAGCAGAAGCACAGAGAAAGCAGGCTATGTTTGATTGTCCCTTTACTCTTCTTCCATTCACAGTCATCTCTTGAGCCCTTGCTGCAATCGATATTTCTCTTCGTCCTCCATCACCCTTGTCACTTCACATTCAGCTTCCTCATCTGTAGTTTTGTATCTATAGAGACCTAGCTCCACCTCCTTATTTTCCTTGTGAGGACTTGTGAGTGACAGATCCCTTCTCCAGTCTCAGGGTAGCTGTATTCCTCTCTCAGCCCTTCAGGAATACCTGTTTTGTTTCCCGGCTCCGCTTCTCTGCGCCCTCCAGAGTTATGCTATTATTAAAGTCCTAGACATATACAGAGGTCGTGTATATAGACAAGGAGCCTGTGTTGGAGCATCGGACCGTCGTTTTTGAGCCCAGTCTGTCCTTATCCTGTTCCCAGAAATAACTTCTTTGACTCATAAGCTAGTGGCAACTAACCTTGTCTGAAAAGGCTGAAAGATAACTATGTTCCAACAGGTTTTATGAAAATTAGTGTGACAGCAGGGATGAAGTAGCTCAGCTGGGAGAGCGTTAGAGTGAAGATCTAAAGGTCCCTGGTTCAATCCCGGGCTTCAGCAGTGTTTTCCTGCAGTTTTTTGTGCCCAGTGCTGGACTCTTCAGGACAAGAGATATAGGGAGCTACTGAAGAGAGTCCAGCAAAGGGCCAGGAAGACAATGAAGGAACTGGAACATCTCTCATATGAGGAGAGGATGAGAGACCTAGGACTGGTTGCCCTGAGAGATTGTGGAGTCTCCATTCTCAGAAATATTCAAAAGCTGTCTGGACAAGGTCCTGGGCAAGTGACTCTAGGCGGCCCTGCTAGAGAAGGGGGTTGGACCAGATGACTTCCAGAGGTCCTTTCCAACAATTGTGTGTGTGGAGGAAAAAGACACAAGTTATATGTCTACAGCAGGGAAAATCAAGGCTAATGTCATCCTCATCTATTTCCATCAGCAGTAGCCACCTCGTCAACTGGCAAAACCATATGGGGTGACCAAACAGCCAACAAACAGCTGAGTAAGATTAGGGTATCAGAAGAACCAGACCTACATAGAAATAAAACCAGGTTTATATATTCCTATCTTTACCGAACCCTTTATTGAGTTCAAGCAGGGAAAATCAAGGCTAATGTCATCCTCATCTATTTCCATCAGCAGTAGCCACCTCGTCAACTGGCAAAACCATATGGGGTGACCAAACAGCCAACAAACAGCTGAGTAAGATTAGGGTATCAGAAGAACCAGACCTACATAGAAATAAAACCAGGTTTATATATTCCTATCTTTACCGAACCCTTTATTGAGTTCACCTTTTTATCTTTTTTTTTTTTTTTTTTTTTTTTTTTTTTTTTTTTTGTCAGACAATCTAATAGCTCTATGGACAGAGACTGCTTCAAAATTATCTCATCACCTGCTCTGAAATCCTAGTGTCTGTCATCTGTTGCAAGATCTGCAACGCTACGTCACGCGCAGAGCCCCCAAATAAACTTCCGTTCTCATTTAAGACACCATCTGTGTCCCATTTCTGCAGTGCTTGGCAGAGATTGCTTCCCTTCTATGGTATGTTTGTTCCCCTCGCTGAGCTGAAGTCTTCTTTGGAGGTGGGAAAGTCAGCGGGTGGAACAGATGCCAGCTCTGTGCAAATGGAGATCACTTCACTGTGACAGAGTCTTTGGGTAGAAGGGTGCTTTTGGTGTTCAGCCTTGCTCGGGTGGTCCCAGAGCAGAGTCAAGTGCAACTCACGGAAAATCTAGAGCTAATTCCACATCATATTTGGCTGCAAGAAGGGGAAGAGGATTCACTGGGACATTGGCTGTTAATGAGGGCAAAAGCAGTGAGATGAGGAAGAGACAAGTTGAGGACATCAGGGACAGGTCCAAACACACTGGAACACCCAATTCCTCTGTTTCCTTTTACCAAGCAAACGATGGAGTTCATAGTCTTGTCTTCCTATTATGCAATTAAATTAACCTTTATAGAATAATTCAGGCAGATGCAACCCATAAAAAAAACCAAACCAAAACAAAACATAAACAGCCTTACTTTAAACTCTCCATCAAACTAACTGAATGATCTATCCAAATTGCATCGCCGTGCCTCAATTTCCCTTCCTTTGCCTAAGTGACGTGAGAATTAACTTGCAGGTGAAAGTACTCTGTGTTCTCAGCTTGTTTTTGTGTGTTATCCCAGCACGTGTCCCCACGGATGATGCTGTATTACTCACACACCTCTCAAGTCCTCTTTTTCTCTAATTCCTTTGATTTGTAAGAACTACGAACAGTCATGCTATCCAGGAAAACACAGCCTTCACAACGCTGGCATCAGCGTCACTGAGCTGTGCTCAGGAGACTACTCCTTAGGAACACCTATGACTTTCAGGTGAATTTACCTCAAACCTGATCAGAAATGGGGAGACGGGTGAGATAGGAAGAAGATAGTCTCTTCTAAGTAAGACCAAACATTTATAGACAATAAAACATCATATTGGTCCTACCTTTCTACATCCTCTAGCCTGTTGTTGTTCTCCAGATCCTTCATATTTACCAACAAGGGCTGATGACATGACCTTTATGTGTAGACGTGGCACTTAGAAACACAGTTCAGTGGTGGACTTGGCAGGGCTGGGTTAATGGTCGGACTCAATGATCTTAAAGGTCTTTTCCAACCTAAACTATTCTATAATTCTATGGCAGACAGTGACATGGGATGGAAGTGTGGGTTACATCAAGGAATCTCCAGCCCTACAGAATAGACATAATTCTGGCTAAAATCAGCTATCAGGAGGGAGTCGGATCCCAGCAAGTGGAAGAGGGAAGGAGACAGCTCTGAGCTTGTCCTTCTCCTGCAGTTAGTTACTTCAATGGAGGGCAAAGAGAGAAACACCACTTGCTCCCACCTTGGTCACATTGTTCACTAGGGAACAAGTTCTTTTTGCAGTTTTGTTCTCCAGCCATTCTAGCTCTCCAGCCGACAGCAAACCATTGAAAGAGACAACTTTGACTCTGCAGCCTGCGTCCAGAGATAATTTCAACTGGGTCACAAGAAGAGAAAGATGGCAGTACTGGTTAAGGCTACAGGTCCATCAAACCCTGGGTTGGTCAACAGAGGGTGGTTTGAGAAAAGCTCAGATATAGGGAGCTGTGGAACAACCTTTCCTTTGGTTATCCAAGCTCCCAAAACTAGAGGTGCTGGGAGTTCTTCATCTGCTAGTCGTCTTGGTGGCACCATGTTTCATAGCCCTGATACATCCAACCATGAGGATTTTTTCTAAAGTAGTTAAAACTCTATTGATAATTTTGATAATTGTTGACCGATGGGGTCTGTTACTGCTTGTGGATATTTCAAGTGCCCTTGCTCATTTTGGCAAGAGAATTGGCCATCACACAGAAGTAGGGATGAGAGAGGGATGTCCCCAAACCAATCCAAAAATCCAAATCCAAACCAATCTCCCAAATCAATCCCCAAACCAATTTGAATTGATTTAAGGACCTCTTTCTTCCCTTCCTGTATTCACAGAGACCTACATTCACTCGAATCCCAGTTACGTGCATGCTCACTGGACAGGCTGTGTGTGTGTGCAGCTGGTCTGCTCTCAGACCAGCCTGTGGAAAGTTTAATTAAAAGCGAGCAGTTTCATGAAAAGGCATGGCACGGAGGGAAAAAGATGAGTAACCTCAGTTTTCAGCTTTTCTTCAACTCTAAATTCATTTGTCCTTCACCCATTCCCAACTCTTCTCCTGTTCCCTGCAACAATAAAATATGCAGGCAAAGGTGGCTGCTACAGGGGGTAGACATGGGAGGGAAGTTGTGGTCCCCAGGAGTAGCAGCAGAAACCCTCCAGCAAGGAACAGGAATAACTAGTAACACATTTCCAGAGCATTGACTTGCTCACTGCCTGTGCCGCTTGCCCCCTCAGCTCGGCTGGCCCACAAGCTCCAGGCTGAGTACACCCACCCGAGAGAGCAAGCCAGCTTGAATGGCAGCGAGGAAAAAGTTCACCTGGAGGGGAAGAAAGCTCTCCCTGAAAGAGGAGAGAGGAGAACAGGGGATTCTGTGAAGTATCATGAATGCATTTTGAGAAAGATTTTCTGGACTGAACCTGTTCTGGGAATATGGAAGACAAGAAGAGGAGGGAGACAAAAGGGGCTCGAAGAGGTGCGTTAGCATCTCTACCAATGTGGTACAGAGGGGAATGGAACATCCAGAAAGATTAACTCATTTAGATTAATGAATCTATTGCATATTCCTCAGGAAATCTCTCTTCTACATTTACAAACACTGCTTGACTTTGCTACAGTGTGCAAGACCATCTTTTAACTATTTATCTAGACAGCTGCCAGCCTTGAAGTGTGATAAATCCCCCAGCAGTGCTGTTTTATGTCCAGCCTTCTCCAAGAGGAAATGTTTGACCCACCTGGGGAAGTCATGACTCACTTCCCACACCACCACTCGTAGCTGAGGGCCTCACAGGTCATGCCCAGGATGCTGGCACCTGATTCCCACATGCCTTGCTTGGATTCCTTAGCAGCATGTACAAAAGCTGGTAAATCGAGTTTCTAGAGGTATGATGTCCTGATGTCAGATCTCTCTCCCCTGGAAAATCATCTTTGAGAAGGTCCTAGCATGTCGCTCCAGGTTCCAGCAGCTTTGCCATGCTGTGTCACAGTGTTTCCCCTGTCGCACACCAACGCAGGAACCTTTACAGGGCTGGCAGGAAAAAGACTTTCTATATTGCAATTTCTCAGCCACAACTGAGAAGAATCAAGGAAAGAAATACTCCCTCATCTTGGTGGGTGACCACGTCTAATCCATGAATTTGGGAGGAACTTGAGCTAGAAACAAATGCTCCCTCTGTCCTGCTGCAGACTCGATGGCTGGTGCTGACTAGGTTCAAGAGAGCTGAAAGTGTGGTCTTAGAGGCTCAGGTCCTGGAGTGACTTCAGCTCCATGGAGCTATGAGGCTCAGGATTTATATTTTGTAGATGTCATGACCTTTCCGTAAGGGTTTTGTAGGTACCGTTATGCAAAGCATAACTGGCTTGTATCAGGAATAGCGTGGCCCACAGGACTGGGGCAGTGATCGTGCCCCTGTACTGGGCACTGCTGAGGCAGCACCTCGAGTGCTGGGTTCAGGTTTGGGCCCCTCACCCCAAGACAGACACTGAGGGGCTGGAGCGTGTCCAGAGACGGGCAATGGAGCTGGGGAAGGGGCTGGGGAACAAATGCTGTGAGGAGCGGCTGAGGGAGCTGGGGGTCTGAGAGGAGCGGCTCAGGGAGCTGGGGGTGCTCAGCCTGGAGAGAAGGAGGCCGAGGGGAGACCTTCTCGCTCTCTGTAACAGCCTGAAAGGAGGCTGGAGCAAGGTCAATCACTTCTCCCAAGTAACAGGCAGTAGGACAAGAAGAAATGGCCTCAAATTTAGAAGGTTTAGATTGGATATAAGAAAAATTTCTTCACTGAAAGGGCTGTCAAGCACTGGAAGAGGCTCCCCAGGGCAGTGGTGGAGTCACCATCCCTGGAGGGATTTAAAAGACGTGTAGATGTGGCACTTGGGGACATGGTTTAGTGGTGGCCTTGGCAGGGACAGGTCAATGGTTGGAATCAATGATCTTACAGGTCTTTTCCAATGTAAACAATTCTATGATTCTGTGAAAGTTTACGAGCCAAGTGCTCAGACACATGAGCTGAAGCTGCAAGACTTGTGTGCCTATGAATTGCAGTCTGTAGCAAATCCAAGGTAATTTGTCTTACCTGGGCACATGGTAGGGGAAAGGTTGTGTGCTGGTACCTCACATTTGCTCCAGAAGTATCAGGCAGCTGAGAGGTGCTACCCTATTTAGTGGGGAAAGTCGGCTGCTTCTCCAAACCCTGTGCTAACAGGTCTTTCCCCATGGAAACACTGAAATTGCAAAGGAACTGGATTTTACCTCTACTGACTATACTGAAAGGCTGGAAAAAAAGCAGGACCTCTTAACTTAGAAACTTCAGTTAAGAGTTTAAAGCTAGAGGTGATGATCTGAGGCTTTAAGGCCTAAAAATCCTTGGGCTGAATAAAACCCACATCCTCAGTGGGTCTGCAAGCCTTCTAGTCCTGGCTTTATTTTTTGGTTTTTTGTTAAATTGACTTTAACACTAGGGAGCTTATATATGGCAAATCTGCAGCCAAGGTAAAGGCTGAACTCTGCTTTTGCAAGCTTTCAGGTTGAGGCCGTAGCTGCAAAACTAGCTTCCCTCAAGCAATAGGCAATCCAACACATCTGCGGCCACCCATCAGGCTCTTTAACGGGGTGGCTTTAAAATCAGCAGGCAACTGTACTGCCTCTCACTCGGTCCGAGTAAAGAAAAGCTGCCGCCGTTTTCTATGCTAATTTTATGGTTTTCAAAAGCCCATTTCGTTTCTCCTCCTCCTCCATACACTTCTCTCTCTCTCCCTTCTCTCGCTCCTCCTGTGGAGGTGCCAAAGCCTCCTCCGTCAATTTGTGAGAACTTCTGCTTGAAAACTAGAGCAGAGAATCACCCACGTAACCAGGCTGGCATGAAAATATCGGAGGCAGAGACACTGACTCAAAATGACTCGAGGAGTTTCCCCGTGTCAGGGTGAAAGAAATGGGAGCCTGGGATCGACTCCATCAGAATCCCCGGGGGACGAGAGACCTGTCCAGCCTTTTCTGACTATGGCTAGTGAACTTGCTCATTAGGGAGATATTTCTACTTTTGTGTCATCTATCTTTTTTAATTTTATCTGTTTTCTGCTTGCCTGGGACTTGCAGTGTTACCAGTTATACTTTTTTTTTTTTTTTTTTTTCTCTTTTTTTCCATGAAAGCACTCAGCAGGGCAGGCTTTCTTCTAGACATTTCCAAATGAGGGATTACAGGACACAGTTAAATTTCTGCAGACTGAAGCAAAAGAGACTTTTCCAACCCCTGTGGCACAAGTCAAGTACCTTAAAAGATGATTTAAGTGTAGTTTAAAGCCTTACATACTATCTAGCAATTAAAATCACTTCTGTATTCGATTCCCCTACTTTTTACATCAACTGCTTTCTTGAATTTGCGGAGCTTTGCCGAGGATGTTTTCTGTGCTGCAAAATGCTTGTTGGGAACCAAACTGAAATCCACCCACCCTTCTGCATGGACTACCAAACTCTCCCCAATCTGTCACCTTCTGGGTGCTCCCAAAAGTTGACAGAAGAACATTCACTCTTGCCCTAGACTGAATCCCACCCTGGACAGGGAAATGAAAAAACCTTCATATCACATAAGCAACAACAGGAACTCCACAGCCCTCTTTCTCTGGACTTTTTTGAACACAATTTGCATATTTAAATAGCCTACTTCCACTTGTAATGAGCAGTGCTTCATGTTCTTTCCTTTTCCTCCGCTAGCACCCTGCAGTCACAAATAAAATTAGTCTTTGCTATTCAAACCGAAAATAAACGATAGTCCATTGCCCCAAAAGTTAACAGCCCAAATAACAATCTAAATTTCAATTAATTAATCAGCCATAGATATCAAAGCTAAAACCCTTCAAAGGTATTTTGACTATTTACTTTAGTACTTCTGAGGAACTGAGCTGGATGCAAAAAGTATTTTGTTATTTTTCAGTTTTAGCATTCAGTGTCCAGAGCAGGTCCTGGACAGTTGCTGTACCTGAAAGAGGAGCTTTTGTATTTTTCCTTTTTCTGCTGGGAAAAAACAAATGAAAATAAAAGTAACAAGAAGGGAACATGAACAGAAAATAAACCAAACAAGGAACCAGAGCGAGGGGACAATGGCCGACCCTCTCTCACACTGGCCATGCTGTCTATGGGATGGAATACTCTGGCCAGTTTAGATAACTCTTCTGGCTGTGCCCCTCCCAGGCTTTTGAGCCTGCACATTAACAAAACCTGGGAAATTGCAAAATGTCCTTAATCTTTCAGCAGCAGCCAACACCAGCAGCGTGCTGTCATCATTTTTTACATACTAAATCCAAAACACAGGAGCTGCTGAAGACAAAACTAGCTCCGTCCTGGCTGAAACCGGGACAGTATTTAATGCAGGAACGACCTCAGTTACCTCAGGCTCCTTCTAAAGTCAATGGGGAGAGCTGGTGCCTAAGAGCATGATTCAGATTTCCACTGCCAAGACGTTCAAGGCCAACCTCACCAGCTCAGATGGGCTGAGAAAGGGCAGGGCTGAACAGGCGCAGAACTCATCTGCTGTCAGAGGGTCTGGACAGCAGCTCCTGCACACCCACTGCTGCAAGGACCGCGAGATGCATCTCTTAATGCCAGCACAGGTGGTCATCACCACAGTCTGGGCTTTACACAGTCGCACGAACATGTGTGTTACCTTTACGACTGCACACAAGCTGTCTGGTCGTGGCACAGTGCTGCTACACCTCCAAGAGCTCTGCACTGCAGCACAAACCGAACCTTAATGTCTTTATGCCTGGAGTAGTAATCGCAGGATTATTGCTCCCATGGCATGCAAATAATAATCCTTTCTTTTCCTCATCTTGTAGCTGCCATGTAATTTAGAAAATTAATCTTCGGGGCTGGCAATGTCTTTTATTGTCTGTGTGTGCTGTCTGCCTCTGTCTCCATCATGGCTATCTGCCTCTGCCAGATCTCAGAGCACTTTCCAAAGAAACTCTGGAGTACTTTGCCCAATATTGGAGCTGTTGGAGAGGGTCCAGAAGAGACCATGAAAATGGTCAGAAGGCTGGAGCACCTCTGCTGTGAAGAAAGGCTGAGAGAGTTGGGACTGTTCGGCCTGGAGAAGAAAAGCTCTGGGGAGACCTTATTGCAGCTTTTCAGTACTTAATTTAAACTAGACATAAGGATGAAATTTTTTACAATGAGGGTGGTGAAGCACCGACACAGGTTGCCCAGAGAGGTGGTAGATGCCCCATCCCTGGAAACATTCAAGGCCAGGGGCTCTGGGCAACCTGATCTAGTTGCAGATGTCCCTGCTCATGGCAGGGGGGTTGGACTAAATGGCCTTCACAGATCCCTTCCAACCCAAACTATTCTAAAACAAAACAACAGCAAAAAGAACAAAAATCTGATGGGTGAAACTGAGGCATGAATAAAAAAATTGCCTTCTCCACCAGTTAGCCATTGGCAGAGCAAGGGACGAAGCAGACACGCAGTCCAGTTAGCCCATGTATTACAGGAGGTCCTACAAGAACATAAAAAGAAAGCAATAGCAGAAGCGCTGCATGGGATGCAAACTAGCACAAAAACAATCAGCAAAATAGAGAAGGCGATCCTGGGACCATGCATGCCTCAGCCCATCATCTTTTCATCAGGGCAGCTATACTGACACTGCAGCAGTGATTCACAGTGAGGGCAAATCAGAGGTCTGGGGTCTTCTGTCGGACCCCATAAAACACAACTGAGCAAGCGCTGCACATGCAGTAACTCCTGGTGTGATCTGGTTTCGGTAGTTTCAGTGGGAACTTTCCCAGGCGTACTAACAGACCCAGTCATGCTCCTGCAGAGACCACATGCCTTGCAGGGTTTCTTTTTCCTATTTATCCTTTATTTCTTTTATTTTTTTTTTTTTTTTTTTTTTTCCTCTAGACAAAAGGGTTTTAGGCTCCTGCTGAGGATTTCCCATGTACTTAGCTGGCTGATCTTTGAGTGCAGGCTCCTGCATCTTAGCAGCAGTGATATATAGCTCTGGTGCTGCGCGGTCAGGGTGGACCTGTATGGACCGATACATGCCAGTGCTCTAGGTGGGAAAGGTGGAGAGAGGTGTCAAGAGGATGGGGGAGAAGGACAGCAGCGGCAAATAGGAACTGAAGGCATTAAGAGGCAGAAATCACTAGAAATAGCAGAAAATCGGAACTGAAGGGCACTGGCAGAGCTGTGAGCATTTGTGGGGGAGAGCTGCGGGCTGGAGCAGCACCGTGCAGGGGCTCAGGAAGAGGAGATTGTCGGGATCCGACACGCACTGATGGATCAACGCGGGGGCCCCCGGTGCCGAAGGGACACGAACGGCGGTGAGAGGAGGGAGCTGCATGTGTGTGGGCTGGGTGAAGGTGCTGGCAGGGCAGCCGCCCCCGCGCTGCCTGCCGCCCACCGCCGTTATTCATCCCGCACCTTCCCTCGCCGCCTCCCCGGTGAGCAAGCACCACCGAGCACGGGGCTGCTTTTAACCCTTCTTTCAGCCAAACACAGGGAAACTTGGCAACTTTTGGCTCTGTGGCTTTAGTTGAAGCTCAGGAGGGGACCAGGTCGTTGGGAGAAGGAGCAGGCAAATAAGCTTCTCTCATCACTGCTGGCATCACTGCACTATGGTCTCAGGATTTCTTTACGTCCTGCAGCATCAACATGAAGGCCTGATTGCTAGCATCAGTGGGAGCCTTTCCTTTGCCTTCCCACAGCTGTGGATCAGGCTTCAAAGCAATTTGATTGCATCTGCCTTCTCATGCTGGACTGCAGCCGGCTTAGGGGTGAGCAAGCCCAGCGATCACTGGCACCTCCACGAGAACAACGGTGCCAGCTCAGACCGTGCGTCCTCCAACATTGTCCATAAGCAGATATGCAGTGAGGAGTAAGAACAGATCAAATGCACATGATATCCCCCCGCAAATCTCTTCCACCCCTAAAAATCCCTCTTGTCTTTTGACTGTTTTAACTTTGGGTGTTTTCCTCAGCTGGCTGCGGTTTATCTGTTCAGAAACCCATAATAAAGGTCTGCTCCAAATGCTTATCTTCATTGTAGCAAGCCCTTCTAGGCTGCCTGACAAAGGTGCTGGTGGCCCACCAAGGAGAGAGGTGGTGGGAAATACCAGGTCCTTTGCAGGGAAAGTTCTATTGCCAAAAGCAAACACAACTGATCTGGCTGGCTGGCTGGGATTAAGACCATCTAGTAGGGCACATCTGTCATGGTGCTAAAGCCTCTTCCCCCCACAGCAGAAATAGTCTTATTATGTCCAAACCACCTCTTGGGAATGGTTCCTGCCCCCTGCTATCCTCTAAACTGTGTCTGGGCATTGCTTGGGAGGACATGAGTCGGCACATTTAAGCAGCATGGAGAACCTCTGGGCAGTGCTGAAGCCCAAGCGCTGGCCTTATTTAGATTTTCAGCACACTCATTAAACCATGAATCTAGCACTAAGTCAAAACATTCTTTAGCAGGACTGCTTGAATGCTAAGCCTGTACCATCCCTCTGCTCTCTGACTCACCATCTATACGTCTGGTATCTGATTTGCTTCTCCCCTCAGGGCCCAAGACTGCGTTTCGCTGGTGTGGTAGATGAGGTCAGAGCAGTTCAGCAGAGCTACAGTGTATAAGTTGTTCTTAAATCTGCGGGCAATGCCTGGGATGTACATACACAACTGCCTGAGGTCTGTTTTCACAACACAATGAGGGCAAACACATATAAGAAATTTGATTTAATTTAATCCTGCATATGGACTGTACAGGGGGCTCTAACCTACTCTCTTCCAGGTTGGGGACTAGGAAGTTCATGCCTACTTTAGACATAGACAGTAGGAGTAAAGGGCCATTTTCTACCTCATGCATCCTTGAGCCAGAGGATCCTGCATCAGGTCTGCAAAGGTGACCTGGGTTATGTTTGTTGAGCTAAGCAGGAGGATGAGGCATGTTCTTGCCCTGCCTGCTAGTGAATGGTGGCTGTCGATAGAGGCATTTGCCCGGCAGGACCCATGGTATCTCTTCGAGGCTTAAGCAGGTCATGATGTGATTGACTTACGCAGAGGTCATTAATCAGATCCTGCTCAGGGAAGTCATCTCCTGGAAGTGCTGCAGGATCTTATAGGATTATGTCCAGAGCTTGAAGAGCACCACCAGAATGAAAGGAAGGAAGAAGAGGTGTCTTCCCTGTTATGGAGAAGAGACAGGATGAGTATTGGGATCGATCTCTGAGAAATCAATAGGCAAAGGTTCACTGCTTCTCACTTCTTTATTTTTTGAACAACTGGTAATTCAGATCTTGTCTCTGCTGTTTGCTTGAAGGTCTACACAGCTCAGGAATCAGTCAGAAAGGGATGGAGAACAAAACAG
Source organism: Podiceps cristatus (assembly GCA_000699545.1). Lineage (NCBI taxonomy): Eukaryota > Metazoa > Chordata > Aves > Podicipediformes > Podicipedidae > Podiceps > Podiceps cristatus. Next base: position 13,259 of record KL271301.1, on the reverse strand, counting down.
AAAACACAGATACTCAGTTATAAAACTCTTCAGGATGCCTGTCCATTGAATACTGTTGTCTTAAAAAGGGCAGCCTAAGAGTAGAAAAGGTTCAGGGAATGGCAGAAAGGTTCATCAGAGATCTGGAGCTGTTTCTCTGTGGGCAAGGAGTCACACTGGAACTCTTCAGCCTAGAAAAATGCAAATTTTAGGGAGAGGATATGCTTCAAGGTCAGTTGTGATACAGACTAAAATGACTCTTTTTTTACAGAGTATTTTTCCTTTTCCCAAATCTGTTTTAATTTCCTGCATGACCCCATAAACCAGTGGGTCAACACTACTACCGCTTTATGGGGCAATCCATGACATAAGGGTAGGAACGAGCAGCTCAAAACTGAGGCAACAAAAACTCCCCTTATGTCACTATTTCTGCTGAAGCCCTTGAATTGTAAAACTATGTTCCTGTTTAATAGAATGGTTGAGGTCGGAAGGGACTTCTCGAGGTCATCTGGTACAGCCCCTTGCTCAAGCAGGGCCACCTACAGACGGTTACCCAGGACCATGTCCAGGCAGCTTTTGAATATCCACAAGGCTGAAGACTCCACAAACTCTCTGGGTAACTTACACTAGTGCTCAGTCACTCACACAGTAAAAACTATCTCCTGATGTTCAAAGGGAATCACATGTGTTGCATTTAGTGCCCATTGCCTCTTGTCCTGTCACTGAGGACCACTGAAAAGAGCCTGGCTCTGTCCTACTTGCACCCTCCCTTCGGATATTCATACACATTGATAGGATACCCCCTGATAGTTTACTTCTCCAGGCTGAACAGCTCCCAGCCTTTCCTCATAGGACAGATGCTCCATTCCCTTCATCATCTTCATGGCCCCACACTGGACTCTTTCCTGTATGTCCATGTCTCTCCTGTACTGGGGAACCCAGCACTGGGCACAGAAAATTGAAGGAAAACACTGCTGAAGCCCGGGATTGAACCAGGGACCTTTAGATCTTCAGTCTAACGCTCTCCCAGCTGAGCTACTTCAGCCCTGCTGTCACACTAATTTTCATAAAACCTGTTGGAACATAGTTATCTTTAAGACTTTTGCTATTCAGATTGGCTCAGTGGACAGTTGACTCTTGTCCTGTCACTGGGGACCACTGAAAAGAGCCTCCATCTTCTTTATACCCTTACAGCCTCTCTTCAGATACTTATATACATCAATGAGATCACCCTGAGCCTTCCCCTCTCCAGCCATTCCATGGGACTTTGTGGATGGCTGAACTACAGAGGGTTTCAGAAACAATGAGAGAAATGCAGAAAGTGAGTTTCATCAAAAAAAAGTTACGCACAGGTTGCCCTAAACCCCTTCTTCTTCCCTAGTTTGAGACGCCTTTAATCTACAGATTGCTAGGAGCTTGGAGAATACAGCAGAGAGACTATTCTGTGATTTTCTCCTTGACATCACAGTTGCTTCCCCTGAATTCAGTACCATCCCAGCTAAGCAGAAGCAGAGCCACTACAAATAAAGCAACCAGGGACTAGTGGCACCCAGAGTAGGAAAACCCCTAAAGCATTTGGGATTTGGGTGGAGTTTGACCTACCTATTGTCTTGGAGGCAAATGAACCATGCCTTTCACCTCAAATACAATCTCACCACAAAAAAGCCATTTAGGTTGCCTACATATACACATTCAGTGCTATTTGTGATACCTTGGGCTATTCCAGCTGTCCCACAGCTCCTACTCCAGTGGACTTTAGATTTTCTTCATGACCCATCTCATGTCTTTCAGCCCTGCGACAATGACTTGAGTGCTCTTGGGCCTCTTAAAAAGTGCCAGGCACCTAGGAAAATAAAATGTGCCTTTCTCAGTCAGATTAATGGTCCATCTAGTCCAGTTCTCTGTCTCAAAATGGCACGGGGAGATGCTCCATAGGAGGTCATATGAATGCAGCTGCAGTCCATTCCCCTTGTGCCATATTCAAGAAGTTGGAAGGAACATCTCCACCTGGTTATTCAGCATCTGCCTCTGGCTCGATCACCAATCCTAGGCCTATGTTTAAACACCTGGCCCAAACATCAGCTATCAGAGGCCAATAAGTTCAACAATTATCAAAGATCTTTGAATGAGAATGGCTGTTCTGGATAAATACACAAGATGGGAATAATTCTTACAGCCACATTTTCACTGCTAACACCCCTCCAAGCAGGTTTTCTCAGAGGCTGGAATAAACTGTCACTCCAGAGAGCCCACATCATCCATGCCCTGTTGGCGGTAAGTGATGGGTGACAAGGAGCCATCTGCAGCTTTCTCCCTAGGAAAGGGAGACCTGCCAGGTCAGCTTGCGTGGAAGCCTGGCTCACCTGTGACTTAGCTCTGCTCTTCCAACTGTCCCATTTTTGTTTCACCAGCTTTCTCCTTGTCAAGGAAAGTGACTGCAAAAACCAAAGCAGTTCTGTTTCTCACCAGCTCTCCTCAGACAGGAAGAAATGATCCCAACATGGGAGCTGTGGTATTTAACAACCCACTCTGCCTTGCTGGAAATACTCAAGCTTCAGCTGGGTACAAAATTCCTACTGAAAGATAAACTACACTACCCCTCTGCAAATGCTAGCAGTGCTGGTGGAAATGATGAAGTGAAGGATCCGATAAAGAACAAACCTTGAAGGAAGTGCTGCATTGCAGTTAAATTAGAAATTTGAGAAGCTGACTTGCTGGGAAGTTGGCTTATTCAGATGGTGAAACATCACAACTGAAAGTCTCTGTCTGAGCAAAGACATCAGAAGGAAGACTTGTGTTCCCAGTTTAACATGTCATATGGAAGAAGTTGGAAGCTTAGGCTTTCTCTCGTTGAAGAGAAAAGAAATAAACATGTCCTTCTGGCTCAATTCAGACCTAAGGGCTGGAGCTCCATAGGCAGCTCTGCTACGGGGAGTGAATGAAGTGTAAGGAGGAGGGAAGCTGGGATGACTGCACCAGCTGCCTTGTGGGCAACTCAAAATTGCCGCTTTGAGCAGATGCTGCTTTTTTGGCCAGAGATGTGGACACCTCTCCCTACCACACACAAGTCCAGCTTCATATTTCCTTCAATGAGACTGTCCCCGTTTCCATCTCTGTCCCCACTTTGCCCCCCTGTTCCAGAAACCTTCTGAGAGGTAGCCTTGTACTTCACCTTTGATTTCCTTTTGGTGGTTTCCTCATGTCACTTGTGTGTCTTTTGCACCAAGAGGCCCTATAGAATCTCATTTACGTTGGACGAGACCTTTAAGATCATCGAGTCCAACTGTTAGAGTGTGGGCTCCTCATGCTCCAGGTTCCCTCTTGTCTTCTCTCACCTGTCTTCATTCCCACTGCAAAAACTCCTGTTTCATTCACATCTTGACTACTGTCTTTTTTGTTTTAGTGGCCCCATCCCAGGAAAAAAACCTAACCAGTGGGAATTGGTAATAAAGTCAATTCTATACAGGGAATGGCTGTGTAAACTGTGTTTATTCAGTCTGGAAAAATAAAGGATAAAAGAAAGGATATTATAGGATTTAGAGAGAAGTCAACAGGGGTTGATTGGTTATTGTCTCTTCTGATGCAGGACCTAGAGGGTCATCAGTTGAAATGAGCAAATGCCAAGCTGGGAACAAATTAAAAGGAGGAATTTCTTCACACAGTATCTGGTTATCTGTGCAACTCCTTGCTGTAGGATATTATAAATGCCCAAAGTGTACAGACATTCAAAGGGCAACTGAGTAGATTAATGGAAGGAAAAAACTCCATGAAGAGCATGCAAACAGGAAACTACCTCCTTTGGTTCATGCAGTGCCTCAGCCACAGATCTCTGGAGATTAGGGGTGTATCTGGTGATACAACACTACATTCCTTTTTCTGTTATGATACTCTTCTATCAGCATTAACTCATGGAAAATGTTACAGATGGGTTTTGAGCTAGATTTTCTTCTGCACATCTTTTCTGGCACCTCACTCTATTCATGCCCTGGCTTCTTGAGACATCAGCCAAGTGTCAGCCGCGTTGGCACAATGGGCAGAGATGTGCTAGAGGTGTCATTTCACGCCATCAACCAACTGCTTGATCTACCCACTTCCACACAGGTGTTTGAGGCTTTGGCCATGTCACAGAGATGACAGGAGATCCCTCTGTCCTCACTTTCCCTCCTCCCATTCTCATTCTCCCAGTTTTCTTATCACTCAAGGCTGATCTGCCTGTGCTTTTTAATATATCCATCTGGCATCAACCAGATGCAGCTTTCAAAAGTTATAGCTTTACATCCATGTAGAAAGCTACCACTGAATCCTTATTCCAACAGCTGATGTGCCTGGCCATGCTGGGAGGCTGGAAGTTGGCTTTTGTGGACCAGCATGGATTCATCACCCCTTGCTGAGTGCCTTTTTTTTTTTTTTTTTTTTTAATGGAGGTCAATGCATCAACCAGATGAAGATGCAGAGAGCTGACCTTTTCTACCCAACTCAGCACATCAGATTTGTCATAAATTTTAGTTTTCAATTGCAGACTTCCTGGCACCAAACTATGCCACTGATGGGATTTTGTCCTATTTCTCCATTCTTAATCTAGCTATGTGCACCAGGGGAGTGACAGACAACGGCAGGGTCGAGATGCTATTGCACTGACTTGGCTCCGATATGTCAAATAAAGCACATGTTCCTCCTCTAGGTTTCTTGAAATTTTTCTGTCTCATTACACTGAGTGGGCTTCTGGTTTACTTGAAAAGCACTTTTAGTGATTATCTCTATTTTGCTGTCGCTATTTTCTCTTCTTTCTCTTTTTCCAGACTTTTCTGAAAATGATCTCATTAAGAACATGGAATTCCTCTTTCTGAAAAAGGTTCCTTGAGGTTTGCAAAGGTCTCCCAGCAGGAAGGTTGCTTGTCTCCATTTTCCCTGCAGTTCAACAGACCCCCAAGCGAGCCCATTAGCAAAAACGGACTGCTTGAAAAAAATTCTACAAAATATGCAACAGCCAGAGCAATAGCTCTGAAATGTAAGGCTCCAGTAGGCAACAAACTATGTTTGCAAACCTCATATTTAATGGCAGTTTAATATGTTAAGGAAAGAATGAGATAATAGCACAAAGGGGACTGTGGGTGCTTGGTACCTACTGCAATAGCTGTGAGGGGCTGTACTAAAGAGGAAGGAATATGAGGCCTGATATAACTCAATTGTTATTTTGAAGAGAGAAATACATCTTTGAAAAACAGAGTTAATGAAGCCTGGCTGCCAAACTATACCTGTCACGTAACCCTTTCCTTCTCCCTCCTTAAGTCTGATGCCTAACAAATTGTTAGCCCGTCCTTCGGGAGAAGGTCACTAAGGGTTCTTCAAAATTTTCGTTTAAGGTTTGGCTCTTAAGAATCCAGGCTATGAATAACACCGCTGCTGCCCTTATGTGCAGTATCCCCATTCTCGAAACATGTATGTTAGATGGAGGGATGCAGGCTGAGGTATCGCTGCTGACTAAAAGAGTTTATCTGGACCTGGGTGAAAAATTCGCCATCTGCCCTGTCGTAAAATACCCACACACTCACTGGTAGAGAGACATAGCAAGAACAAACCCCAGACCTCGTATACAAGTTCTCCTGAAGACTGGATCACTCTTTGCTGGAAAAACTAAATTTTGGTGTTTGCTCTAGTGACTCTGTTGTACAAAGAGAGAGCTGTGAGAGATCCTGGATGTATTTCACTCCAAGTGGTGGAGTAATTTGGAAATGTAGAGGTCTGTGTTCATCAAATTCGTGTTTCCCATCAGGAAAAAGGAAGATACTTGAGGCAGAGCCTTCTAAGCTTTATGGGGGTACCTCAGCTACTGTGCAGAAAAGAGAGGGCAATGGCCATCTCCTTGGTCCTGTCCTGCATGGACCCAGGCTGACCAGACAGCAGGAGAACACCTGGTCTGAGAGTTTTATCTTGGAGCTAAGCACTGAGAGACACAAGTCTCAGCCTAAATTTCTTTTGTGGCAATTACTGAATATCGCAATCCTACCGTTATGCTCAGCGTACAAGTCCTGTTGCTTTTCCCAGGCTTAATAAGATTTGCAGATCCCGCTCTGCCTCCACAAATTCACAATGCGCTATGCTTTCCCCAGATCTTTCTTTCAAGCTGCATCACCCACTGCCATTTCAACCCATCAAATCTTCATTTTCAGAAGGATAAACCAAATGCATTCAGGAATCGCTTTTTTAATAACTGTCAATAGACCAGAGCAATAAAATGGGTACTAAGAAAGCAGAAAAACAGCACCAAGAAAACTCTTGTAAAAATAACAGATGCATTTAAAGTGTGTGGGGGTATGTAGGTATATTTATAAGACAATAATACACAAACCAGGTGGCATACTACCTCATTAGCAATCCACTTGTTCTTGCCAAACAGAGTTTGGTGAGATTCCCTGAGAGATTTCCCAGAAACTCATAAAATTAGTAGTAAACAACCCTTCATGGGGGTTGAAAAATATTTTCTGACTGTCTAGCGTCCCAGCCCCCTTCTGAAGTTTTTCTCCATTTTGTAAAACATCCAGAAGTTATTGTGGGGAAAACTGGGGAACAAAGGAGGGAAAATAAGATGAGTATAGGCAGAATCCACGGTAATCGGCTTCACATTGAAAAGCACAAGAATGATTGCTTGGACAGTGATGGTATCTTGATGTATAAATGGGTTTGTTACTTAACTCTGGTGATTCATGCTGTCAGGCACAGGGATGAGGCAGCTGCCAAATTTGATTCTGGGAAGGAATTTTCTCTCTCACAACAGATTGGCAGGGAATTTGCAAAGCTGAGGGGTCAATAAAAAGGGCCAGATATTGTTATGATGAACATGTGGACAGGCAGGGGGAACATCCCGGAGCACAACAGCACTGTCATGTTCCTACCTCATGATATCATGCCCCAAAAATCAGTGCACAACCTTTTAGCCCTTTCTCCCACAGCTCCAGTAGACCTGTAATCCACAAAGGTATGACTTCAACGGACTAGGTAAGGCTACTTTCCTGTTTCCTATGGATGAAGACTGGGGCAATCGGTCTTTTCATATTTTTCACATCATCTACTTCATCCATGTTTCTAAATAAAGCCTAACTGAAGCTACATGAGTCTTAGCTGTTGAGTGTTTGGGGTAGGGTTGTTTTTTTTTTAGTTTTGTTTTTAAAGACTGTCTAAAGAAAGTGTTCCAGCTGCCTGGAAGGAAAGAGCCAGAAAGAAAAAGAGAACAAAGGAAAACCGTGGAGATATTTAATTGAGATAATTTTAGCTTATCTAAATGCCACAGCCAATCTGCACAAATATTTGGAGAGAGAATGAGATGAGAAAGGAAGAAGGAAGAAGTTTTGTGCCAGTCGTTCAGCCCTCAGATTAAGGGGGGGAAGATGTCTTTTCCGGACCCTACCTGGTAGCTCTTGGGTAATTGCTTTTTGAACCTCTGTGGTCTCCTCTGCACTCTGCCAGGCTCATCTAGATCTAGCAGGGCCTGATAGGGAAACCCTCTGTTTATGGGGCTGAGAAAAGAAATAAAGCACTCTCGGGGGGGTGAACAGGGTTGGCCAGCCTGGATGATGTGAGTTTAGATCCCTTCTTGTTCTGGTGTTCACCTCTTGCATCCTAGGTGAACACCTGAGGAGGCACTTCTGGGTCAGGAGAAGACTCACTCGCTTCTTATGGGATGCCTATGCAGTGTGATTGAGTATGTACAAACAGGGAGATGGTGTTAGCTGGCCTGGGGGGATATATTTTGAAAGTTAAAACCGGCAGAGCTATACCTTGGTCTGGCCTGATGGATGTTTGATCAGTTATCCAAAATGGTAAAGCTCTTGCAGAAGATACTGGGCTAGTTAGCCATATGGAGGTTGGAACTCTTCAGATGTGAAGAAATCACAATCTATGTCCTAATTAAAAGAAATTTGTTGTGAACATGGTTTTCCTCAGCTCCCGGGAAGGACACCCTACCCTATGACTGTTCTGGACAATGACAACCTCCTTGGCAATAATGTAAGTGATAAACATAATTTTAAGATCCCCTTGTGTCCAGAATGAGAGCTTTGGGTAGAAGCTGATGTTCAGTCAGCTTCCGACAGGACCGCTGGCAGAAATATGGGGGTACCCTGATGCGATTGCGTTGCCCTCACAAGATGCGACATAGCAGACAGATGGTGCTTTTCACATACATTACATACAAAATTTGGGGAGGGAGTTGGAGGGATTTGGAGAGCAAGCAGTGGATGGGAAGGAGAGGTCTGCATGTGTTCATTGTGGGGGTCATAAAACTCCAAATTTCAGGGTTTTCCCCTCCTTTGTAGACACTCTAACCACTAGCATCACCTCAGAGAGCTTTCCAGGCTCAGAGCAAAGCAGCACTGCAGACACCCTCTCCCCCTCGCTGATGCAGAGCCTGGCATGGAGGAAAAATGGCTGTAACCCCCCCTCCCGGAGCAGGTACCACATTTAGGGAACCATGCCCACAGCATCCCTACCTTAGCAATGCCCCGGGGGTGTTGCCTTGGCCCATTTTCACCCCCTACAAAGCTCACCCGGCAGATTTTCTCCCTTTCTCGTTTGCAGGCAGGTGGAGGAAAGGCAGGAGCGTGCGGCAGATCTCTCTGGTACACGTACTGCTCATTCCTTTTGTCTGCCCCTTTCCCTGCTCCCACTCATCCTTTCTCCCCCACACACCCACCCACCTCAGTGTCTCATTCGGAGACAGCTCGGGGCGCTTCAGGTAGCCACCGGGATGGATACTAACCTCTGCCAGGCTTCTCGTTAAGGAACCCATTAATATGGAGCTGCTGCCTTTCCCTCCCCTTCCTCCCCGCAGCCAACCCCGGCTGCTGAAAAACAGAAAATGGGGGTGTGAGGTGGGAAATCCAGGACGCCGTGTCCTCCCCCAGAGTGTGGGCTGGGATTTCTTTGAGAAGGTCAATGGCGAGGCCACCGTCTGTGTCAAGCGGGGTGAAAGAGTGACGATTAGCAGAGAGCGTTGGCTCGGTTGGCTGGATGTCACTGCATCTCCCCCCCAATCTTTCCCTTTCTCTGTTGCAACATTCCTGAGAGGACCCATGGAGACCTAAATCCTATTGTGCGGGGACCGAGCTGCCACCGCCTCCCCGGCGTCCTCCCCTCCGCCATCAGGAGCCCAGCACAGGGCAGTGCTGCCTATCCCAGCCCCGTAGCCCTGTAGCAGGACCGTCTCTCCCCAGGTCACATCTGAGCAAAATTCAAAAAACATTCTTCAGTCCTTCACTAAAATCAGGCATAAATAACCCTGGCTGAAATTGCAGCCTCTGATTTATCTTTCTTTCCATTTTTTTCCTTTTTTTTTTTTTTTTCTTTTTCTGTTCTTTCTTCTTCCCTTCCCCCTCCCTTGTTTTGGCCTTGCTAAGGTTAAACAGATCTGTGGGGACAAATGTTCCCCTCACAGCAGTCTTCTTTCCAGTTAGGACCAGGCTTCCTCAGACACAACCTACATGAGGAGAAGGGAGGTGATTGAGTAAATTCCCACGATTGGGTGGGGACACGTTAGCAAGGAGAAGACTGGTGTCAGGATCACTTTTGTCCCAGACGTATGCTTCTTATTCCTCTGTCCTTAAAGGGTGCCTCCTTCCCTGTCCTTGGTCTCCTCACGCTGTCTCAGAGCAGGCTGCGCCTCATGTGGGGGACCTGCAGCCCCTGCCTCATGGACCTTCCAGGTCTCAAGCTCTAAATAAGACCTACACAAGCACCTTTACTTAACCCCCCGATTTGTTGCACACTCCCAAACACACGTGCAGAGATGTGAAGCCTCTGCATTAAGTGCTTTGCTCCCATGGAGTTCATGATCTCCAGCCTGAGACCACCAAGCAGTTGTGTTCAGTGTGGGGGTGGTGATGTACCGGGGAGCTGTGGCACTGCGCTGAAGTTATTTTGGGGAAGGAAAAGCTCCTGGAGAGCTTTACACAGCAGCTTACTCCCCGGCTCCTGCTAGCCCTGATCTAATACGTCTTTTAGTGATGTTTGGGGCCTCATACATTGGGAAAGAAGAAATTAGTACAGTCTGTTGCTTGCTTCTCACGTTCCTCTGTTTCCCCTGAGCTTCCCTGCTGTCCCTAATTATCCATCTCTCATTTATAGGGACTTAAATAATGGAAATGGAAAAAATGGTTGAATTAGACTGGGATGAGGATGCGCTGAATGAGGCTCCCTTCCCTTCAAAAGTGACCTAACATTACCCTTTCTGTTATTAGTGATGCAGGCTCCCCATTACCATGCGAGGCAGAAGCTCTGTTGTTATCTTGAGCTGAGGGGACAGAACTCCTGCACTGACTCAAGCTGTGGCTCCCCGTGGCTAGGAGAGATTAACCGTGAAAAGCAAGGATGCTTAGGGGAAATCCTTTGTTAACAACAATACTTAGGGGAGACAAAAATAAGGGAAATAGCTTAGAAGAAGAAGCAAAAGGAAAAAAGGTAAATCGAGTCACCACTGAATGATAGAGTTGCTAGAAGCAGGTGAGCAGTGGCCTAGTTTATGGCTTCACGGTGATGATGGCTGTGAGAGCAGCTAGCTGAGAACTGACAGACATCAAGATACACAGCTCTGGAGACACGGATTTGGCTGGCAACAGCAGCCTCGTGTCCCACTGCGACCACGGAAAGCCCTTGTGTCTCTTCAGTGCCCTTTGCAATGCCTTAATGGATCCCACTGCAAAGAGCCAGATACACATTCCAATTAAGAGAGAGGTAGAGCATCCTGTACCCCACCATCGAAGGAGGGTGTTCATGGTCCACGGACAAGGAAATCACTGTCCAAGCATGACGAGAAACAAGCAAGCAAACAAATGATGTCCACAAAATGACTTATAATAATGGATTTAGTGTTTCTTTCACTTTTAGGAATGTCCTAGCACTGAGGAGATCTGGGTTGAAACCCTAGTTCCAAGTTACGCAAAGCATGGCTTCGAATCTGCCTGGGGTGCCATCCAAAGGAACCTCTGTGGCCAAATCCTAGCCAGGCTGGGGTAGGCAGGCTTGAAAATGCTTTGGGATTTTGTTCTGAAGGAGGGCAAAAAAAGCTTTTGGGGGAGGTTGTGTGTGCCTAAACGGAAAAACTACTCCTCTATTCAACAAGGCAATAACTGATCCAGGGTTCAGGCAGAGAAGTGTGATTTTGGATGATCAGAAGACTAAACTATAGACATTTGCAGGTGAAGGGATCTGGACCTGAAAACAGAAAAAAATCCTGCATAGCATGAATCTGGAACTCTCTAACCCAGGTTAGAGAAGGTTAATAAGGAATTTGAGAATGAGGTTAGCATAGAGCTGTCCACATAAACACAGCTTTCGTTGCTGTTGCCCATCTTGGAGGATACCTACAATACCATGCGCAAAAAGGCTTCTGCATGCCCTCCAAATCTGGATCTGCTTTGTCTGAGAACTCCTTAGCTTCCTCTGACATTTCTCTTCAAGGGAACAGAGATGTTGCCACACACAGGAGGGGTAGGACTATGTAATTTGATGGAGAAAAGGGGCTGTGGTGGATTCTTCATGAGACTGGGACTGGTTGTTAACAGCCACAACAAGGCACTATTTTCTGTTATGGCCAGAGTAATCTCCCATTGCTCCCCCCTCCCCACAGCCTGTAGCGGGGAGTCTACAGCTTGGAAATCTTCCCATGAGCCAGTCTAGCTTCACTGATAGGAAATCAGGCTCCCACCACCCCTAATCCCCTTCCCACATGCCCTAGTCCAAGCGGAAAAATCCATGTAGACGCTGAGAAAGTGAAGGAGAGGCATAAGAGAGCCTCCCCCTTGGGAACAGCATGAGGTCCCTGAGGAGCAGGAGCAGGTAAGCTGTGGGGCAGTCTGAGCCACTCTCTCCTCATCATGTGAGGAGCCGGCACTGCCAAAGACATGAGGCTGCACGGTTTCCCTTGACTCGGCACATGATCAAGGGTATGATTTGATGGCCCAGCAATCTGCCACCAAAAAGGATGATGTCCCGTTATCCCCGTGTGGCTGTGATCTCCTGGTGCTCCTCTACCATCACCACTGGACCTTGTCTTACACTGCCATGGGAGCGTTAACATGAAACCCAGGTAGAAATGGGAGAGCAGAGCCAGGGCTGTAGGGGAGGGTGGGATTGGCTCCATGGACTGCAGATCATAGAATCATGGAATCATAGAAAGGTCCGGGTTGGAAGGGACCCCAAGGATCACAGAGTCCCAACCCCCCTGCCACAGGCAGGGACACCA
>KL271299.1:2381-30612 GCA_000699545.1 Podiceps cristatus | reverse complement strand
CAGTTTAGAGAGAATATCACAAAGCAGGTTTTGCTCTGATGTCATACAGCAGATGCGAGAAGCCTCGAGAAGTTTTAATTTATGTGCAAATGAACAAACACAAACAAACCACAGATGCGTGAACAGATTTACTGGATACTCACTGGCTCACTTTATGGTACAACTTTGCAATCCCTTGGTGCGTCCAGTCTTTGCCAAGAGTCGGCAAAATATGACCTAAAGTATCTGACCTGAATAAAGGAAAAACAATGTAATTGAACTGAAAGAAACCACAGTATTTATAGTAACAGATGAGACTAATACAAACCCCACTAACTTATTTGGCTAGCAGCAAAGAAAAATAAGGTTTTCTGTAAGGTACCGATTGTGATGAAAGGGGAATAAAGTCATCCTTGTTTTTGAGATAGACTGGCACACCCATCCTTGGCCATGGTGTTTTAATCATTCCAGTGCTCCAGGACTTGTCTTCATGGATAAGCTCAAGACCCATAAGCTAACATGGAAGCTACAGCATATAGGCTTTCAATCAATCAGACATGCATAGCAGGCCAACCAGTACCTAAGCATACTTTTTGAGGTTAACATTAAATGTTTTCTAAATAACCCAAATCTACCCGTAAGGGAAGTTTATGAGAAATTACAAGCATGAGAAGTGACATTCTATCTTACTTCAAACTAACTTTTCCAACTAAAGCTGGCAGTTGGTCACATATAAAGTGTTATGGAACAGTTATACTGGCTTCATTGTATTTGCCATTTTACATGAGAGAAAACTATGTACACTATAATAACATCCAGAAATTCAAACAAATGAGCACCTCACTTGACTAAGGATTACACAGATACACAGCAAGAAATCCATACCCTGAATCTCTTGCATCTTAGAAAAAACATTGGGCAGCGGCTTAGGATGGATTTGCAATGGTATTATAGGGTGAAGTGATTCAGTAACTCTCTGGTCAGCTCAACAGCAGAGAGAAGAGTAGATCCCATTCACTTTATTGAAGTTTAAGAAAACAAAGCGAGGGGATAATCATTAATTTACGCTGGCACTAAAAAAAAGTTTGCCCTACAATGGATAATCACAAGGAAGAAAAGAGTTTCACTTTAAATTAAGTAATTTAATTCACCCCAGATTGCTCTTGGAAGTGATTTTTCCTTGTTCTTTTTTTTCTAATTAGATGTACCCAAGTTTGAATTTGAAAGAAACTGATTTTGAAACAAATCTAAGCATTTCATTTTAAAAGGTCAAAAGCAAATGCTTGTATTTTTATTATGTGTTTCCCTGTTCCACACAATTGTTTTCCCCAATGTTAAATAAGCAAACAAATAAATAAAAATCAGCGAATCATTTTGATCACTCTAAAATTGTGGGGTTTACCCAAAGTTCTAATCTGAAGCTTTCCACCAAATTCTAATTCTGACATTGCTTTTGGAGTCCTGTCTTCTAAATAATAATGCCTCTCACTGAAACGCCCCAATAATGCCTTTTAAAACAGAATTCATGCATTTCTTCCTTTTAATGGAGCTAGCATACTTCATAAGTGTGATGCAGCATAAAGGTTATGATTTTGCAGAAGGTCTTCCAGGACTACTGTAAATAGTATTATGAAACACCAATAGGTGACAAATAATGGGCACACATGGCATGTGTCTTTATGAAATTAAGACTTCAGCTAATTGGTCTTGCTTTGCTTGAAAGTCAAAAAAAAAGAACACCCCACACACTCTCTCCCCCCCAAAAACTAGTATATGATGATTCTGTGACTCAGAATTCCGTTAATTACTTTCTCCTTTAGTCCCAAGGGCAACTGGTCCTTGCAGATAAAGCCTCTCCTTGTTCATGAACTCACCGTGTGATTGTTCCATCAATGTCAGAAATAACAACTTTATCATCCCAATTCCATAAGTAAATGGTGCCTTCGCAGCGGCAAGTACCTTGATACTGTGTTGTAACACTAAAGGTCACATCATTGGGGCCATTCTTGAGCTTTAAGCTTTTCTGCAAGACATTATCAGCAAGATAATCAACAAACCAAGCATGTGAACTGGACACAGTGCAAACACCACCACAGATGATCATTGCCTTGGTCCCACTGAATCTTCCTGCTCTCAGCAGAGCGATTGTCTGAATAATAGCAGAGGTTTGCCCTGTATAGCATACATTAGGCATTGATTTATAGAGCAGAACAAACAAATCTATTTCACAATCAGGGATATTAAAAAAAACCCAAAAATATTCATGTAAACAATAACAAATTACAGAACAAGGACTACCTATGAGGGTTTTCCATTCTGAGATAAGGATGTATGTGCGGAGAGAAATGTGGCTAACAAGGAGTCCACGAACTCCAATTAATAGTATTTCTATGGGGATTTGTGTTCTATGCTATCACATCTCTTTCCTATAATAACCCACCTCTCCTACCACATGGCCTGTTACCCTTCAGCCTCCACCAAATTTCCATAACTCTCCCCCTTCCTTGCCCTTCCCTCCCCGTCTCCTGTGTCACTTCATGACATGCTGGGCAAGAGACTATTGATTTGATTCTATTTGTGTACCGAACCATTCATTTTTCACAAAACCTGCAGGAGTTTAAATACTTTAAGTGTCTCTCTCTTAGTTACATTTCACTGCAATTTTTCAATTTGTTAAAAAGTGAAAAGGAGGTGGGAATGCAGAACATCTGATGGGGAACTGATGAGTCTCACCCCACTGCTACATCAAGACACCAATCTAAAAGTAGTTTTAGCATCAGCTAACTTCTGCAAGGTTTCTGAATCTGAAAAGCATCAGTGTATTTGTGTAACCCTTACTTTCTGTTTGCTATACAAAATTACCAACACATCCCATCTGTATCTTGAGAAAAATTCTACATTTCTTGCAAACTATTCAGGCAGTGAGTGATGGGCTGTTTAATGCCGTACACCTTGTGTGTGTTTCCTTCAGAAAACTAATTGGCTGTAGATTAAGTCGACAAAAAGTATTTCCCGAAAGTAGTCCATTTTTCCAGGTCAAATTGGAATGTGCAGAATACAAAAGTGTAACAGTTTTGTCAACATTAATCAAAACATCTGTCACAGAGAAGGAGAATTGGCTCCCAAGAAATTAATAGCCTGGCCTCATAGTAAATTCACAATCAGCCCTTTCAGAAGTTACTAACAGAAAATCATATTTATGTAAAACATGACTGTCTGCCTATGAGTGCAAGGAAAGGAAAGGAGAGGATGAATAAAAAGAAAGAAAAAAGAGAGAGGCCTGTAGGTTGATATATATGCATTATACATAATACAAAAAGGACGTGCTTCCAGTGCACTTATTCAGGTGACAGACTTTGGAATTTAATTTTGATATTTTTCTAAATGGGATCCCATGTTGCCCAATCTCTAAACCTCAGCACTTGCTGCAAGGTACAACATTCATGATTAATACTGAAAAGAGAAAGGAAAAGATTTTTTTTTTGATAATAATAAGAGAGAGAATTAAATGTAATATCTAAATGCTCATTAAGCTTTGCAAGCCTGAATAACAGTATTGTTCATGTATTGTTCATGTTGTATTAGAAATGACATTCCAGGACAAGGATGTAAAATGAACTTACAAGCTGGTCAGAAGTGAGTCGAAGTGTTTTTTTGTAACTGATTCCAGACAATAATGAGAGATGACTTGAGTTGGTTTGTAATGACCCAAGGTTTTGTTTGGCAGCTCTAGGGTCTTCATCGCTTGAAGAAGATTCATCTTTTATTCTGGAACATTGCACACACAGTAAATGATGCTATCATGTCAGTAAATGCATCTCAGTATCCATTAAAAATGCATTAACAGTGAGTCACCAAATAAGTCATTGATTCTCTGCTCTTAAGTACTGTCTCACAGGTCATTCACATCATGGCTTTAAATATATCAATGAAGTGCTGAGTTTTCATTCACGCATGTTCCTCATTATTCGTACTCAGATTGTTCTAGACATTCATTTGTCTATAAGCTAGTTTTCATTACTTAAATTTAATGGATGTAAATTAATGTGCTATATTGACTGAAAAATCTCATAGGGACAGAAATAATACCCATTAGATACTGTAACTACAAGAATTCCATAGTTCTCAGAAGGAGTTCATTATTTTGTCTTTCTTCCCCCCTTCCCCCAAAGAATTTATCAATTAATTTAAAAAAAAAAAAATCCAGGTGATGGAAATTTTATTATAGGAACTCCTTCTCTTTCAATGAACAACTTTAGATCATTGTATTATTCTTTTCTAGCATTTGCAGGATTACCCCATTCGGGATATGATGATGAAGAGTCACAAAACCTGAGCTCCTTTACACAGTTCTGTTTAAATATACATCAGTACAAATTTTTGTTTGGTTGGTTTTTTTGTGCTACGACGACTTTTTCAGGAACTTGTTAAGGATTTTTCTACAGAGAGAAATTTTGCTAAAAATTCAGAGAGAAATTATCTATCACCTTAGGTGGAAGGTAAACTATCCTTTCAGATCCTACAAATCTCATCAGCATTTGGGCTCTTATTTCAGTCACACCTGATGTCATCTGATGTTAGTAAGTCTGGACCCAATATCGAGGTACCACACATCATGATTAGCCACATTAAAAGCCTATCTAATCCTTTGTAACACCAGGTCTCAAAAGCTTTACTCAACATCCCGCTTGTTGCATTCTGCTTGCAAACAGCAAGTTCTTAATAACAGATTTCTAAGGTCAGTTAAAATTTAAACAAAAAATGCTCATTACAGAATCTAGTCTGCTTGAAGTCTTAATCGCACTTTAAATCTCATCTTTAAACAACCATGCAAGAAACAGACCTAGATGTCACTTGTCATCCTTAAAAGGAGGAAAAAAAAAAAAAATATCAGTCTTTCCAATTTATTCTGTGGCTCTCAAACTCAGAGAGGCAACTGAGATAACAGCTAGTCTCCTACAGAATGAGGAATCCTCCTTCCAGAGCATTCTCCTGGACTGCAGCTGCTAACCTCCAAAAAGAATGACAATTAATACCTTTTTGTTTCATAAATGTGATCCTTGAACTTAATGAGCATAAAGCATATTAAAAATCTAGCCCTTTCCAGTTCTAAGAGCAGACAGCACTCATACAGGCTGGCTTGACAGTAGGATCTGTATGTACAGCAAAGGGATGAGGCAGGAGAGCTGTGCCTGGCTAACTCATCCCTCCAGAGCAAGTTAAAGCTCATCTTATGGAACTGTCCTGAAAGAGAGATTCTGGCCGTACAGTACGATTAGTTCAGAGCATGAGAAGGAAGAGACTTCTGCAATCCTTGAAAGAAGCAATAGAAAACTAGGACTACTAACTGTGAAAAAAAAACCACTCTGGGAAGTCTGAACTTCCCAAAATACACAGGAAGAAACAGAGTTGTCAGGCCGTAAATATAAGTAAATCAGAAATTTTAGCTGCTGGGATCTGACAACAGCATGGGGTCTTCTATGACATTCCCTTGAGAATTCTAATTTGAGAGTGATAAATACTGCTTCAGAGAACTGCTCCAATTACTGCATGTTTTCAAGGGGCTGGAACATGTGCACGGAGCTGCCAGCCAAACCACGCCAAAGTGGACTTGCAAGGTCTGCAACACTGCCATGGGCAGAGCCTTCCTATCCGCACTTACTCGGTGGAATGAATAACAAATCAAACATATTTCACGGATGCAGTATTTCTTTACTCAAATATAAGAGGTAGCTTGCTTTCATTTTGAAATGGTAACTCCTGCTTGTTTCAGGTACAGATAGTTTTTGGGGTACCTGTTTGCCATGGTCATCTGCGAAGAGTCTTCTCCTGTAAGTCCACTCCCACTCATACCTTGCTCTGGCTTTGCTTCCTGTTAAAATACAAGTTGTGAGAAGTTGTACACCTCCTGCTGGGCAGACAGAAAGTGTTTTTAGAAAAATAATTGAAAATCAAATTCTGTCTTGTACAGACTTGGTAAAAATCAACATCAGGTTTATTTCCCTTGCTTGTAGATAAGTAAAATGTCATGGTTTTCTTAAAGAATAAAGGCTGAACAAAGAAATAAAATTGAAAATGTAAAACTCAGAAAAAGAATTCAGATTTAGTTTTGCATAGAAGAATCACAGAAATCAGATTTCACGTGTAGTACTGTTGAAGTTCTGGGACCAAGCCCATAGCTACTCAGTTCATGCACCTCAACCTGCTAGATTTCACCTGAAAAAGCAAAGTATGACTCTGGAGAAGGAAAAAAAAAAAAAAAATTACCTTTCATAGAATTATTAAAATCTTTGATTTGATAAAACTTTCCAAACAGCTTTTACCTTGAGATGATGCTAAGCTCTATCAATTTCATCCCAAAAGATTTTAAAATAGTGAATGATTTTATGAGACACACGAACAACCATAACATCTCCTTTAACCATTTATAGCTGCCACGGCTCAAGAGATAACCATTATGCAGACCTGTGAGTATGGGCTTCAGAGTGCAAGATTTTAGTTTTTACAATTTGTTGAAGTTTCCAGAATTTCTCTCTGAGTGGAAGTATTTGGTTATTTCACGCAAGGCTAAAAACGTCCATCGACTGAAGCACAACCATAAAAATGTATTACAAGTCATTTTCTTCCCTCAAGTACTAATGCTTCAGTAGTATAAATTAATATGAAGAGGTTTTATTAGCCAACTTTAAAGATTAAATATGTCTAGACAGGAGATCAATATTTCATATGAAAGTTTTGCTTTTTTCACTGTTCTTTAATGTTCATCCATAGCTTTAAGACTGTTACCACGAACTTTTAATGCTCAGAAAAGAAATTCAAAAAGACTTTAAGACTAATATATAGTCAGTTTTCCATTTTAGCTTTTGCTGAATTTTACAGCTCATACTGCTCATAAATATGTCTGTTCTTCAGCTATCTAAAGAAAGCTGCAGAAAGGCAGGTAATCTTCATGAAAACATTAAACTAGTGGCACAGCTCTTCAATTCTACATTCCTGAACACGAATTTAAACCATTAGATAATACTGCCTCATGTTTGTGCAATGAAAACACATCTAGACCCAAAACATTGCAGGCAAATATTTCAGGCAAGGCCTGATCCAAAGCTTTCTGAAGTCAAAAGCAGTCAGACTTTAGAACCTGTTTAAACACCTTTTAATATGTAAATCCTCAAATTGAATATTGAGTTGAGATATGAATATGAACATGAGAAATGAATATGGAGGCATCCAGCCTTCCCACTGTAAGCAGAAGGAAACTCTGCTTGCTTCTTAAACTTACCTCTTTAATAGTGCTGTTCCTCCCTCGCCATGAAAACCACCACCTTCCACCTTTTTTGGGCATCTTGTCCCTCATTATAGATTCCACAGTGGCCTGTGACAAATGGATGGTAACATAAAAAAAAACCAAAACAAAGGACAACCTAATATATGTAAACAAAAGAAAGTGCCAAACACACAATTTTAACTGATAATAGAATAAAAGTAAACATACTGTCTGTGGACCATAAATTCTACTAAAGCAAAATCTAATGGTATCCAGAGCTGCTCTGAAGTAACTTAAGCATGAATACTTACGGTATTTTGAAAATGAAAATGAAAAAGAAACCAAATCAAAGAAAGGAAAAAAAACATAAATAGATATTAGTATAATGTCTAGAATGGAAGACCTACGTTTTTAAGTTGAAGTTACTTAGCGCAAATTATATTTA
Organism: Podiceps cristatus; assembly: GCA_000699545.1. Classification (NCBI taxonomy): domain Eukaryota; kingdom Metazoa; phylum Chordata; class Aves; order Podicipediformes; family Podicipedidae; genus Podiceps; species Podiceps cristatus. The sequence goes on along the minus strand of KL271299.1, from coordinate 22,924 downwards.
AAAAAAAAAAAAAAAAAAAGAAAAGAAAGATATCCCTTCTTGAAGGAGCTCTCATGCAAGACAGTAACAAACTCACATGCAAGATGTTATTCAAAAATAACTACAACAATCATATTTAATCACCAGTTTGGAAAAAAGCAAGTAAGTTACAGCTTTTATGAGTTTAGTATGATGCTATGAATTTGACTGACAATGGTAGAACGAGGTTTTTTTTACCCTGGCTACTTTTCATTGGTTGTATATACTAGACTTCAGCAGACAAACGTTTCTTTCAATGCCTATAATGACTGGACCTTTATGCATTGTAACAAGGACAGCTCAATTTTTTCACTCAGCAAGCAAAAGACAAAAGGGGAAAATATTACAGTAGAGGTGGCCAGTGTTTGCCCTGGAAGAGCTTAGTCACTGGCTTTCTGAGATGATAGCCTCCACTGTAAGTAAAGTTACCAAAATAAAACTGTGACATTGATTAGAGATTAAAAAAAAATAAATATTAAAAAACCCCAATGATTCCAAGAACTCTCAGCAGTTAAGAGAGGGTTGAGTTGAGTTAATGTATAGGACAACACATCCCTTTTCTCAATTTTCCATATGTTTTCTTCACTAGACTATCTAAAGTATACCAGAAAAAGAAACGACAGAGGAATAACATTGAGCAAATAAGTTCAGAACTTTTTAAACAAAAGTAAAAACACAAGGAGCAGATGGAGCTACCGAGAATCAAATGCTACTGTTGAGAACAATGGCTACAATTTAAGTAGGTTCTCAAACATACGGACATCATCAAGCAGACGTCCTATTGACTTTTAGCGAGATAATTCACATGCTCACAATTAGACATGAGGTTAAGTGTTTTATGCAAAAACACAAGTGGTTGTTTTTTTTTGTTTGTTTTTTTTTTTTTGTTTTTTTTGCAAAACCTCTAGTTTTCAATCACTTCATAAAGCCTCTTTCAATAAAGTATCTTAGGATTTCAATTCCTTACATCCATTATTACAGGAAATCAAAACTCTAATTAACAAGTCATTAAGAAAGTCAGTAGGATAACTGGTAGCATAAATGAGTAATTTTAGTTTCAGAAGTACAGTTCAGCCAAGTAAATCTTCCCAGTCATACAAGCTGTTCCAACTATATATACTGGCTTCTCCACTAAATTAAAATTGCACTATCTAGAAAGTTACCAGCATTCAGAATATAAGTTAACCATTAAAAAAATGAACACACTGCATTTCACACTCACAGGAGGCTTTTGTTAACTGATAACCTATATAGTGGCCTAACCATAATGCTGTTGAAAGAATTGCCATTTCCCTTAACAGCAAAAATATTTCATATGAATTATTTCCAATTACCCATCCTAGGAAAAACCAAAAACATCTGGCTCAGGCATCAAAGTGTTTAATTAAAAGTTCAGTTACCCGGCATTATCTTTATTGCCACTGAAGACCCAATAGGCACCTTTCAAGGTCTGACTCACTCCATGGAATTGCCTAACAGACACAGAGTAGGATAAGCATACACCTTTTGTACGCATTTGAGTTCCATGGGGTGAATCTCACCTTTGATAATTACTAGAGTATTTGCAGTAAAGCACAAAACATCTGGCTCTGACATCCTTGAAATTCAAGCCAGGTTTACCAGATGTTTGGGACTTACAGGACCAATTTACTTTCTATGGGGATGCTATAGTGCAGCTGTGTGTGACTGCAGACACAGGTAATGCAGCACTATGAAAGAATCCAGTGGTAAAGAGTATTCCGAGCCATGAAGAAATTTTTATTCCACGTTCATAGCAATAGAGATAGTATTTGAATTCACATAGATCAAACGCAAAGACATGTGAAGTACTGCAAATGGCAGAAGGAAGGTTTAGATTCCAAAATTTATGAAATCCATGGCTAACCAGGATATAAAATGGTGCCAATGCTGACACTACTTCGTTATACACGTTTACAGCAGTGTGTATTTCTGTCCTCAGCATCTATGTCACACCAGGTCACGTGGACTTGGACCAAGTTCAGCAACACATTTAATATAAACCAACACATATAGCTGACACACAGTCATAGCTATCTGACACTACCCACCTGGGTTGGTTATGAACAATCAGCCAAGAAACAGAAAACTAGCAAGCTACAGGCCTTCCTTATTTAGTAGTTAAAGCTTATTCACTGAGGTTAAAATTCCTGCACTGATAACTGATCATATATACCATATACAGACAAAACAGAAAGCAGTCACCAAGTATTCAGCTACAGTAAACACTAATCTGGGTCAATATAATTTATGTTTACAATCCATATGAAGGAAAACAGGAAGTTTTCCTCCTTCAAAATATTTGTAATGATCTTAGCCCAGAAAATAAACACTATTCACAGACCAAATGCAGTCCTGCTTATTTATCCCTCAACATAAGCTGGATGAATGGTTATGCACAGATAGGTATTACTGATGTGCAGATTCTTTTGTACAACAACCTTCTTCCCTGCCTTAATAAGTGGCAGAATGTCACAACTCCTCCTCTGATCAACCTTCATGTTCAATCTCACCTTTGGCAAGGGTTTCTGGAATGCCTGCATTGCCAGCAGAAGGGGACCAGCTGTCGTCCAGTTGTAGTACCTGAGCATGCAAGAGATGATTACTACATTTTGTAATCCCAAGGTTCCAATTCACAATCTACCTAGCATTTATCATCCAGCAGGTTAAAGACATGAAGCCTTTTTATCACCAGTCAAACTCTGGACTGCACCAGTAATAGCAGACCCACCTTATTTCACAATACGTTCACAGGTATTTACAGCATGTACTTTTCAAGATATGCAAAGAAGCTAGGCCCTTATGTATAACAAATACCATCTCTACTTTCCTCATGTCCTTACGATATCTCATTATCACAGCATGAGCTACATTTTTTACAAGCCATTTCCACTGTTTTTCTACGAAGGAACTACACAAAAGTTAGAGGCCATAGTCTGTAGGATGTCAAGCTTTTGCTATGATGTGCTGAACATAGGCCAACTCTTGTTACAGACAGTAGCACAAATACAGTATAATTGTCCAGCTGCCTAGGGAAGCTGAAGCTCACATGACATCCAGAGAATACGACAGCAAGATCCTTACTAAGTACTCTTCCCAACGTATTAGTAGGCAGGTAAACATCACCATCAAATTCAGGGAACTATGGCAGGGAAGCAACAAGTGACTCACCTCAGACCACAGAGAGCATCAGGCATGAGGCTGTAACATAGGCAACACGAACTATTGCATAGGGATGTGCCAGGCACGTCAGATTTGTACGAGCGATGTCTGTGACTAAGGGCAGCCTAACCTCTAAGTGCAGCACAATGCCACGATCCCTCCTCTACTCTGTCACACAGTATGCCAGGTGCAAGGAGCTCTCAAGTTAAAACACCTTCTAAAAAGCTGCAGCGGGCATAGACCATAGCACTGCACTGCTGCCAGCGCTATAACCATACGAAATAACGTCTCAGCCTTGCAGAAACAGAAGTCCCATACTCACTGAGTGAAGCTTGACAAGTTTTGAAAAAGCAATGCCCCCATAGAGGCATATTAGCAAAATATTCAGTATATATACAGACAACCTGCTGGGTACAGAGTGCCTGCAGACTGCCATAACCCTGTAAATATTAATTATTCAAACTAGCTCAGGGCAAGCCGTAGCAAGTTCACATCTTTATTGAAATAAGTGTGAACACTATTAGCATTTAATACTAGCTTCCTGAAATTCAAACTGTGTCAGTAAGCTGTAAGAGGTCATTTGAAACTGCTCTTTAATCTCAATTTAAAGGAGGAAAGGTAACTAGAAGAGCCTGAATTCACTAGAGAGTTGATTCTTTCTGGATGAATCTAAGCTATGAACATTCAAAACCTATCTTTCAGTTATGACGAAACCGATCTAATGCACTGCAGTACCACAGAAGTATTTTTGTTACAACAGTAAAATATTTTTTTCTGAAATACACTTACTTATTTCCAATCTTAACCACAAGGTTAGGGTCATCAATGATAGCAGGATTGTCCACAAACTGCTGGTACGTTACCACATGTTCTAAGAATTCTTCTGTGGGGAAAAAAAAAAAAAATCACATACTTAAAGCATGCATTTATAGATGCCTGGGATGGCCAACCTACACCTCTTAGCATCTCAGACACATAGGTTTCACATTCAGCGTCAGCCCTTCGTTACTAGGGTGCCAAGATTAGCAGTAACATAGAAGCACTATGTTCAGAGACTCTCAGTCTCAGAAGATGCTGAGGGTTCCTTTGATAGCTGCTGGGTGTCTTTCCTGTTCAAAATACAAGCTAAGTGAAAGCTCGGGGATGGAACTGTGAGGGAGGAAAATCAGGCTTCTAAGCAAGGCAAGGAAGTACTTTCTCATGCCTTTCACTGATCCTCCATACAAGTTAGGAGCAGGAGTTGATAGGCTCAATGTATGTGTAAATCCATAGCCAGCAACTTAACTATCGCTTGTAAGATCTTCAGCAAATTGATAATGTTTATTAATAACACACTTTTCAGTGCCTGTGGCTCCTTTCACAAAATTTATGTGATTCACAAGTGATTCAGACAACAAATACAACTCCAATAAAAAACAATATATTTGAAATATTTTAATAACTAGCTTCTGAACAGCAACCAGCGCAGCATCAGGCTCATTTGATTTTCAGAACTGCAGAATAGCAAATCTTAATGCATTTATCTTCACATTGTACAGACGGAAGTTTAAAGCACAGAGCATTATAAAATATTTATCTAAGAGTCATACAAGAAACTGGAGGCAGAGCAGGAACTCAGGCTAGAGTTTCCAACTCCCCCTCCAGTGTCCCCATTTACAGACCACCTTTTTCATTCCTGACACCAACAGCTAGGAATTTCCTAGCTATATACTGTACCAAGTGGCAAAAGTTCCATTAACTCTATTGTGATACAAAACGTACTACCATCAGGAAATAAAAAATACCAATAAATTACTTCCAGAAAATTTAGTATATAGTGGATTATTAAAGTGTGTTAAAAAATCGTAAGTCCTATGTAAGTCTACTATTTTAAGTATGAAAAAAAAAAAACTAGGAATCTTCTTATTTCAGGGACAGTATTGATATCAACACATTCTTGAGTACAGCCACCGGAGGGCACTGCTTCCTCGGTCTAGGATGCCAAACTTGGCTGGCAGCCCACGCCGGTAATTCAGGCCATTCTGTACCTTTGGTTATTTCTTTGTTGTCAGTAAGGCCTCCACAGAGAGAGATGGCAATGGAGGGCAAATCTCGAATTCCATCCGAGGTGCTTTCAACTCCACTATCAACTCCTGAGCTCCCGAAAGACTGCGGAGACTGACTGGCGGACCGCGGCCCTGTGTCATTCGTGCTCTTGCCTTGGACAGCATCCCCGCTGGAACAGAAAAATTAATAATTCGGCCTTCATTTATTCCTTCCCTATTTCTCTCCCTTCAATAAGGGCCGTTTACATCTGACATACACTTAAGGAAAAAAAAAAAAATTGCTTGGTTTTGCCATCAAATTTAAGCCAAGTAGTACCCACATGTACCCACAACCGTTAGGTTGCTTCTACTTACTTGCCTGAACAAGGCATTTATAATTATAGCTTCACTTATTGACAAGAGATAGGAAAAAAAGACAATAAACTGTACAATCTTAGTAGACAAAATAATGCTACTATAAGCAGTTTATACTAGTAAAACTGTTCCCACACAGGAACAAGAATAAACATATTATTTTATTATTTAATTTCTATTAATTATATAAACTGATAGCTAAACCCAAGACAAATTATGTGTATGTTTGTGTGTTTGTATATCATGTCTATATAAATAAAATACTCTACATATAAACCATTAGGAGATTTTAAGAAATAATAAATAATTATACCACCTTAAAATCTGCATATAGATTAAATCATTATTACAAAGTGCAGGCTCTAACTCTGTTTTCCATTCCAGATTTATATGTATCCAACTTTTTTCTCCATATTAGTAATCTCTCTCTGTTTTATTGAAATGCTAATATTACAACAGCTGAGTTTAAGCAAGCAAGAAAGAAAAATAAAATATGCAAGCTATTCAGTTGTTGCTCAATGACTTTAGTCAAATGACTAGAGTATGATGTGGAAATACAATGTTTTAAGAGGCTCTAATAAAGATGGGAACAAGCTGGAAATTGTATGTTCAGGGTGCAGTATTTCCACAAATAAATCTGTCATGCATCATCCAAAAATTATTTTCTAACATTCATATTTATAGGTGACCACCCACAGAAGAAGAACATTAGAGCAGATATTTTGCAATAATACTGTAACATTAAGGTATGTTCTTCATGGTAATAAGCAAGGACATGGGGATAAATATATTCCAAGGCCAACTGCTCTCCCAGGACATGCAAGTAACACTCACAAACATCAGTGTACATTACATAACAACTCACGATCAATACGTGATGCTTAATTGACCAAAATAGAAAATCAGTTTCAAGTACACTTCTCAGGCCCAAATGCAGAGCCTTCCAAAAGCTCTAATACTCCTGTTTAGAGAGTTTTATTTTCCTTCTGCCTTCACCTCCGCTTGTACTCTGAAAGAGAGGTCTTATCTCGTTGGCAATAAAGAGTTTGATCTAAATCTGGAAGGTGAGAAGAGCTCTTTAAATAGTAAAAATATAAGCAAAGGATTTATACTTCTTGGGAAAATAAAGTGCAGCTACTTCTGGATCCATCTCAGTGAGGTCATCTAAATAGACACCATCAGCACCAAGATGTCGGCTTCGTTTGTCTGCAAGGGATGGCACAAATAAGTCTATTAATAAGTATTTTCTGATTAACAAGCCAAAACTGTTATTACTGTTTAGCTACACATTTTAAGATTGAGACACCAGACAACCTGTAAGAGTTTGTGAACTGTATTTGTATAAAATTGTACTGCCACAAATTTCAAACCAAGTTGCTCATATACGTTGTTCAACCTTTGAATACACAAAACGGGACGGCAAAGGACTAGCTTTGACATTTGCTGAAGCCTCCTCATCCCAGTCAAAACCAATGGGAATCAGAAGTCAGTGGTCACTGTAGGAAACCAGCAAAAGCAAAGCTTTCTGAGTATTCGCATAGGCCTGTTACCACAGTAAGGCAATCAGAGCATTTCATCTCCAAGAACTAATCTCCAATGCCTCCTTGCAAAAGGGAAATAACACAACTGACTACACTACGGTCACTAAGAGACTGTAACCAGCTTGTTATGGAGACAACGCACTGTTTAGCGCACACAACTGATGTGCTGTGCGTGCACATACACCATTGCAAGAGTCAAAACAACCCTCCTCGGTCTTTCACTAGTACCGACACACAGAGTCATCGCTGTCCTGTTGCTGCTGGTACATCTACACAAGTAACCACTGTAAGGCCCAAACCTATTTTGGAATTCATTCAAAAACCCACAACTTCTCACTGTCCCAATTTCCAACATCAAACATCAAAAAAAAAAAATCAGAAAAAAGAGTTACATAAAGACTGAATAGTAAGCAAAGTAACACTGTCATTTTTGTCTTCAGACAGTAGAATGCATGGGGAAGTGGCTAAGAAATTTGTATATTTACTGATTAAAAAGCAGCTGCACAAACTAGGCTTACATAATTATAGAATAATCAGAGCTCTAAAACGTAACATTTGTAAGCAACACTTATTATAAAATACCATGAATATACAGCCCAGAAATTAAGATGTAGAAAAGCAGATGGAGTTATACTTCACAAATTCAGGACCAGACCTGAACTACACAGAACTGAAATTGCTCATGTGAAACAAAAGCACCTTATTTTACAGCACTTCTGTTGTTTGCGCAAAAGACATACAACTTTGTACTAGAGCAGAGAGGTCTCACAATTACCAGCAACACGTTCACAATTACCAGCAACACGTAACAACTCAGACAGTATTGAGAACAGGTGAACCAGCAAATCTACAGTGTGCTTGTACCAAAAAGTGAAATCTCTGAATCTGTTAAATATGGATGAATTTGGAGCAAGTTTTGCAGCCTTGCTCACACATGCAGAGCTTCCAAAAATCCCAGACCAAGCAGAATCTTCTACCTTACTACATGGCTCCTGTGAACAGCCTGCTACAGATTAGACATTGAAGGTCTTTTCCAAAGCTTACTCCTTTCCAGATCTGAAAGTGCCTTCAGGGCACAGATTAATTTATACCACACTGAGGTGCTTTATCACCATGAAATCTAAAGACAAAAGCATACATATAAAAATGCAGAATCAACAACTTTACCTTTCTTTCTGGAAGGGGAATCTGTCTTGCCAGCCGGTTGGGCTGAGCAAGCTGCAGCTTGCTTTATTTCTTCATTGGCAGGCAACGGTGGTACAGCTGCTCCTGGAGACTCAATCTCCGGCTCATTTGTCTCAGCTGGTAAGGGCTCGCTTTCATCAGCAGTGGCTGCATCTGCTTGTCCAAGGGCAGGTAGAGGAGACACGGTGTTAAACTCCTCTAGAGGAGAACTTTGGATGACCCGAAAGTGAGTGCTTTCAGAAAGATTTACATCCACCACGCTGGGTTCCTTTGCTTTGAGCAGAGAACTGGCCTGTGAGGGATGAAGGAAAAAAAAAAAAAAAAAAAAAAGATAACTGTAAAGAAAAGCTCTTAAAAATGCAACAGACAGAGTCTAGCCTGTTCTGTTCAATCCAGTGAGATCAGATTCTCAAGGTAACCCACTACAGCAGAAAGCCACAACTAACTGTGAAGGAAGCGACAGTTCACAAAAGACCTCTCTGCTGCATGCTTGCTTGTGCAAAATTCACCTGCATCTTGGGGCCAGGAAAGACTTGGTCTGCAATGTGCTCTGCAGTCCTCATTTCCCCCTCACCTGCCTGGGGGCACACCACAGCTCCCGCCCTGCCCTCCCCCCTCCCTGAGCACATCCTAGCTTTTCTTCAGAAGGTAACCCCGACAAACATGAGAAGGGAGTGCAGGCTGGAGTCCTTACACAATCGGGATGCTCTCAGGGACCAGGGGTACACTGTCATCCATCTATACCCCAGATTTATTTTTTTAATCACTTCACAGAAACAATCCTAAACTTTCTCTGCGTGTGGGACAGGAGGTGCTCTTACAGAGGGGAGCTGAACTCGTGCACAGCAGTAGCTGTATAGATGCTATAACCTTCACATCATAGCAAACAAACTCTTATATGAAGATCAACAGCATCCAAAGCTTAACTCCCAGTTCAGGTATGGCCAGATCAACTCTGAACAGCTTGGCTAGGTACATAGACAGGGACTGCGGAGCGAAAAGCCTCCAGGAATAAGATTCCAAATACACTCCAGGCTGTGTGATTGGAATACAAATGAAACATTCAAATCTACTAACAGGAAACTCTAAATTCTAGACTGGAAATGCCAATTTGAAACTCCTGCCTGGACCTGTGCACTTAAATCAATTCTCTATGTATAGAAAATAGCTCCCAATTTTCTTGTCATATACATGAGGAGGGGAATAATGTAGAGGTGATGGGACAGTTCATCTTTGGCCTACTAAAGAAGAGGACAGAGCTCTTCTGAGGGAACTAAGAATTATGGATTCCAATCCCTACTTTTGTCACTAGTGGTGACAAGCAGTGACAGTCACCAACAGTGAATTAAAGATAAACGATAATAGAGCCATTATCATTCTGGTGCCACCACCAGAATGCAGAAGTCTTCTTTCTGAGAAGGATACCCACTTCCCTGGCCTGCAAAGCAGGAACTTTGTTTCTTTATACTGTTCCTGACCCCATCACTCCTGCAACGCTTTCTGCAGAGAAGTCAACCTTCAGCCAAAGGGGCCAAACCCTGCGCCATCCCTGCCCCCACAGCTGCAGTATGCAGTATGCCACTGGAACTTGATCTTTATTTCTCACACCCCGATCTTTATTTCTCACACCAGGAAAGTGTCCCCTTTCCTGTACGAATGCTCCGACTCCACAGCCACCGCAAGGAGCCAGCCAGCGCCTGACTGACCCGCAGTGTGCTCAGCTGCGCACGGCTACTGTGCAGCATGGGAGCTGGTGCTGGTGGCACGCTACAGGTCCTGCCATCTCACCGCACCAAATGGCTTCAGGCAGGAGGCAGGCACCAAGCCAGCCGGCTCAGCCAAGAGAACAGCATGTCTGAGCATGCAGAGACACAGGACTGCAGGTGTTTCTGGATGCTTATTTACTCAAGCAACTGATTTTAATTTTTGTGAATCATGCTGCTAACACCAAGCACCTACTTTCCACCTAAGACCATTTATGAATTTCAATGATTTACCAAAAGACATTGGGTTTGATTTTATATGTTATTTAAGCTTCTAACTTATACAAGATTAGGTCTCAGGTACTTCCTCATTTTCTACTGTGTATCATCGGTGTTGAGAACATCCATGGCACAAGGTACTTTCCTGTACCTCTTAAGGAGCAAGATGCAATTCTCTTACATAAAATGTTGCAATTTTATGCAAAACCAGGATCCATTCAGCAGTCTGCAATAGAATAAGCACATTTGCTCTACTAAAGAACAACAGATACTAGAAGGAATTAAATAAATTATGCCAGGTACCTTTGCAGCCTGGGGTAGTTCTCCCCAGGCCCAGTGCATGTGGGGATTATTCTTCAGTGCACTTCTGTCCATAGGTTTACTGACTAATTCTGAGTCACTTTTAGGAGTAGGAGGGCGCGAACCTGATGGGCTGAAGAAAAACAAACAGGAACACTCCTTATTACAAAAAATACTATAAAATCAAAAATAACCACAATGCACTACACACTTTCCTGACATCCACCAACCCAAAGCACTGAAAATCTAAATAATCATCAGCCAATTGCAAGTGTGAAAGCATGGAAAAACAGTTTAAACATTTCATGATCCTTTTAGACTGGCACTCAGAGTTCTCATCCGTTTTTTAATAAGTGCCATCACAGAAGTAGTATTTGAGAAGCTGAAAGGGGTGGAACAAGAGCACTGGACCTGAACATTTCAGGAGGATCTTGGCCTTTCTGCATGGGAAAAAAGAACAGGAATGGTACCAACAGCAGCAGATGAATAGATGTTAGTATTGTTATAATGGATGTGAGGTGCAGAAATGACTCACTCAAATCAACAGGACACTTCATCCAGAGTAAGTAATAAATTAGTCTAAGGAATCCAGTTGATTACTTCCTTCTAACAACTTCTTAATTTCTACCCTTGGATGCATGGTTATAGGAAAACCAGCAGGGGAGCTATATAAAGAATTGGAGCCCTTCCAGTGCAAAAACATTTAACTGATTGTTTTGCTGACTGCTCAATATAAAACATTTAATGATTAATTAGTAAATTATCAGTTTGTAGTATATTTTTAATATGGTGAAGTCGTGATGTCATCAGCCATTAATAAATCATGATTCACTGATTTCAAGGAGAAAAGGAAAAATTCTGATTATCTGCTCTGCCTTTCTGCATAATGCAAGTCATAGAATTTCACCCAGAACCCCCTGAACAAAGCCCATTATTTTTTGTCTGAGCCACAGCACGTCTTTGGTGTACTCATGCAATCCTGATTTAAAAACTACAAGCAACAAAAGAATCCACAACATTCCTCAATCAAAGGTCAAAACTGAGTTACCTTCACTCTCAAAAAGAAAAGGCTTCCTACGTTTACTATATATTCTTCATGTTTGATTTATTCTTTACCTTCTTCTGGATAAACTGTATATCCAAACCAGTTTTGCTCTTTCAATGTAAGGTGTTTTGTAGAGCTAGCTGGTAGGGAATTCATTGGTCACAGGCAAATAATTACTTCACACCAACACAAAGCAGCTTTTAACAATCTGTGAATTTCACATCTGAAAAAAACAGCAACCTATTTATCTACATTATTCCTTGTTATGACTATGTTGCGCTGAGATATACTTTGAATATTGACAAACGCTATGACTTTTTAGCTACAGAAAATTATGTTATCTAACTAAACTATAAAATCTAATACTGTGGAAGATTTGGTTTTGGTACTAAGAATTTCTCATTTTTATTAGTCCTTAGGATATAACCTACCATGTGACAGATGAAGGAATCAATACAATGTAATTTTAAAAGTACTTTCAAGCTCTGAGGATTAAAGAAATGCCTGGTGGGATTTTCAGCAACTTCTACATCTCCCACTGACAAGCTTGTAGGATTTGCAGTATTTTCCATGCATCCAAGGCCCATTGAGACCTTGGAAATCATGAGCCTGGGCACTTCAGAAAATCTCAGCAGACAATAATGCTTCTACTGCTGTTTTAAGCCTCAAAACATCTAGATTTAAGGAAGTGGTATCACCGCACGAGTTAATCTGTGCACTACACATATTTTAACCTTCAAAATACCTACTGTTTACTTAGAAAAATGTCCAGTCTGAGCTTTGGGGTATGTTCAGCCCAGTTCACTTACCCATCCACACGACCTGAGGGAATACAGGCATTGCACCTGTTTGGGCTAGAACCTCTGCTTTTGCAGTGAAAACACTGATGGGAGCAGGGGGAGAGAACCTTGCCTTTTCCATAATTTTCCCTGAAAACACAGTTCCCTTGTACACACAACTGAGTGGTGAAGAAGCCCAGGCAGTTACTCAGCACCAAGAACCACCATGTATATTCCCAGACACACACATGCAAGTGCCAGAAATACAGCACCTGCATATGTGTGTATTTTAAAACTGGCAGAGTTCTGCTCTGAGAAGGCTCTTGCTGCAAAAGGCTGCCCGATGATCCATGTACACGTCTGGGTTATTGGTTCAGAGGAGACATAGCTACAAGTATAACCATGGTAAATTAGGAACAGGGTGAGCATCTAACCCTCAAAATACTACCCACTCTCCCAAAACAAAATATATAAAATACACACTATTTCCTGAACTTTCAACATGAGCACAATGGAGACAACTTTAGCTGCATTCTATAAATACTAATTTTCTATATAATCATATATAAGGATTCAGTAATAACAAAATGTTAGATCTTCAGAATTCTTTTCATTTGATTTCTCCTTGTAAATCAGTGTACAAAGGCTAATACAACCTCAGGGTAGACCAGAATTACCATTGCAATGCCATCTTAATTTAAAAGGCCCAAGGCCAAACTTGCATTTACAAAGAAAAAAAGGGGGTAAATTATTTTGTTTGTATAAAAGGATACTAAAGCATACTCATTCTTTATATCATGTTGGAGCGAGTCCAGAGAAGGACCACGAAGACGCTCAGAGGGCTGGAGCACCTCTGCTATGGAGACAGGCTGAGAGGGTTGGGGCTGTTCAGCCTGGAGAAAAGAAGGCCCCGGGGAGACCTTCCAGCAACCTGCCAGTACCTAAAGGGGGCCTACAGGAAAGCTGGAGAGGGGCTTTTGACAAGGCCATGTAGTGATAGGACAAAGGATCATGGCTTTAAACTGAAAGAGCGTAGATTTAGATTAGATCTAAGGAAGAAATTCTTCATTCTGAGGGTGGCGAGGCACTGGCAGAGGCTGCCCAGAGAAGCTGTGGATGCCCCATCCCTGGAAGTGTTCAAGGCCAGGTTGGAAGGGGCCCTGAGTACCTGGTCTAGCAGAAGGTGTCCCTGCCCATGGCAGGGGCACTGGAACTACTTGATCTTTAAAGTCCTTTCCAACCCAACCTATTCTATGATCATCTGGAACACAAGCTGGAATTTTCTATGCCACCCACAAACATTAATATAGGGTTGGTAGCCTCCCATTACAGAGAAATGCCTTTACCTTTTTCTTCACATGCTATATTGTTGTTTAACTCACTCAGTAGCTACTCTCTCCAACTAATATCCTTCTGGAGCAGCAACAATCATCTCTGTAGTTTATGGATGCAGATGGCAATTATGCCCATTACAGTCCTGTTTGTATACTTCTTGTTTGTATAGTTCTGCTGCCATATGTAATGCCAGATGTCATCTCCTTTACCTGCACTGGGACTATTTTGGCTGCTATTCACTTCATACTATTGCTACCAAAGTAAGATGAGACTGAAGATTACTAAAGCTCACAATCACATTCCTTCTTTTTTTTTAGCTCAGTTAGGTCAAATTAAACCCTGGATTAATGTTACACTTGCACTAAGGGTCAATAAGGCTGAACGCCAAGACCATGTAGTATTTCTAACCCAGTGGTAGTATCCTGCAAATGTACCCATGGATCAGACTCAAAATGGGTTCTGTATTCCTTACACTACCAAGACCTTTCATAGAATCATAGAATCATAGAATGTTTTGGGTTGGAAGGGACCGCTAGCGGTCATCTAGTCCAACCCCCCTGCAGTGAGCAGGGACACCACTACCTAGACCAGGTTGCTCAGAGCCCCGTCCAACCTGGTCTTGAATGTTTCCAGGGATGGGGCATCCACCACTTCTCTAGGCAACCCGTTCCAGTGCTTTACCACCCTCATTGTAAAGAATTTTCTCCTTACATCTAATCTAAACCTACCCTGTTTTAGTTTAAAACCATTACCCCTTGTCCTATCTCCATTGTCCCTACTGAAAAGATTCTCCCCCTCTTTCCTATAGGCCCCCTTTATGTACTGGAAGGCCGCAATCAGGTCTCCCCGCAGCCTTCTCTTCTCCAGGCTGAACAAGCCCAACTCTCTCAGCCTGTCCTCATAGCAGAGGTGCTCCAGCCCTCGTATCATTCTTGTAGCCCTCCTCTGGACCCGCTCCAACAGCTCCATGTCCTTCTTGTGCTGAGGGCTCCAGAGCTGGACGCAGTATTCCAGGTGAGGTCTCAAGACCTTTGTCTTGGTCTGAACTGTTCCACATAGAAGAAAACAGTTGCAGACACAGAGAGGGCCTTACTCAGACAAGTTACTACAGTACTTTATCTGAATATCTAAGCTACAGGACAGATGAACTCCAGAGCAAGGTTCGTGGAGGCACCCAGAGCACAACACTGCTCCATCCCAGCGTGTGTGCCTGCCCTTCCTTCCCATGAAAAACACTGAGGAGACCAGCCTTGAATGTCCCAGGATCTCACCTTGCCTTGGTGCTGCAACATGGTCAGGTTAAAGGGGGCAGACCTAGATAGAAGCTGGGAAAACCTCAAGATTATCAGTTTCGATACAGCCTCAGGCACCTCGTATGGCATCTGTGTTGAGACAGGCAATGAGCAATTTAGCCTGATTTATTACTCAAAGTTTGCCCAGCATTAACAAAGAATTTTGGAGGTCATATTCAAATGTCTACTTCTATTTTTTTAACTGAGTTGCTGTGACTTCTCTCCACTGACTTAATGGAGAGAAAGGGCTTGGCTGCAGAATCTTGAGGCATCTTGAATTTAAGACTGCATAAAAAGTGTCTGTATCCACTTTTAGCTCTGTAGAAGAGTCCACAGTCAGAGGAACCCTACACTACAGCAAAGGCTTAAGTCTGGGTCTCCTAAACCTTAAGCAAGATGCAATGATTATCTATTGTCTCATCTTTATTCTATAAGACGCTCCCCAACTGCAATCCAACATACAGGAAGTTTTCCCCTCCCCCAAACCAGGGAACAAGGGAAAAGTTCTACTTTGGTACTGGACTCCTCCGGTTACAAGTTTTGCACACCTTATTGCTCACTTAATCTCCGAGGCCTTTGTTTCGCTTTTGCTTTTGCAACCTACACACAAGCAAACAACTCAGGAAAACCATAGAATAAAAAGGTCATTAAAATATACACTGACTGTAAAAAGCCATATGGAAATGTCAATATTCAGAGTAATGTAAGTTTTCATTAGCTAAAGTCTTCCTTTTTTTTGTTATCACCTTAATCAACTTCAGTTTTAACCCAGGTTTTCATTGGCCTGATGTTATACTAGCCACCTTCATTCAACAGAGTCATTCATCAAGGCAACTTACCTCCAGCCTGTGCCCACAAAGGAGTAAGCACAGGAAGTGGTTTTCAATGTCACTTTCTTTCAAAGTGTCTGGGTTAGCAGTAAGTGCAGTTTTAAATTCAACAAAGCTCTCACGCCATTAATGTGTTAGAAGTGTATGAATGTGTTAAAAGGATTAAAGAGCAGCCCAGAAAAGAGGGAGGACAACTGTTCTACCTGTCTGGAGGAGAAAAGTGAGAAGATTGTTGAGGACAAGAGTTAGATAGGCCTCCATCTGCTGGAACAGTAAGAAGAGAGGATTGCCCTGTGCATTCTATAGGCTTACTGGACAGCACAGCATGTTGGTAGAAAGAAAAACAGGGTGTCATTATTCACAAGTGCTGATTAACACAAGCTCTTTGTGCATTAGCTACATGAATGCTGAATTTACATCTAGAATATCCAAAGTCCAGAATACTGCAATCAAGAAAGAAACAGAACATACAGTGCAAAAAGCCACTGAACGGGCAGGGTGCTAACACACGCTGTCACCAGAAGGGTGAAGCTAATCGCATTAAGCTCTACAGTCAGTGGAGAAAGTTTCTTCCAGAATGCAATTCAAATCAAGCCCTTGCTCTGAAATCATCTCCTTGCTCTCCCTTCCCCTGTCCCTCAACTACAGAGGCAGTATGTTGAGATTAGACTTCTTAGGATCAGGTTTTGTGAATACTGTCCCACTGAACAGAGTATGTGGGGCACATACGCACACAAACACAGAGACTTCACTGGAATTATATATAATGTGATGCACGGCAACCAAAAATTGTCCCTTTTTGACAGTGTTCCACAGACACAAGAAATGAGGTCCAAACCAATCTGCTTTGACATCAAAGATATACACGTGCACACACATACAGGAAATGTAAGGGAAGTACTGTATGTGTTCTTTTCACACAATAAATATTTCATGTCTGTATACCTGTCCAATTCAACAGATTAGCTTTGAAAGGGACACAAGAAGCTCATATTGCTACTCATTTTTAAAAAATCTTATTTTTATACATCAGTTTCAATCTTGCAAGTTCTTAAAAGGATTACACCCCAATTCCTAAAGATTCATACACCTGCATTCACCGAAGCCCTTACAAGGTGTGTGCCTCAGGCAATGATTCATATTTTATAAAAGGTTCATCCTCTCTACAGTATTTATATGCAAACAGTGACATTAACAGATATAAACATTCTTCAGAATTTGTGGACCTGCATTTGTACACATGCATTTGTTGAATCAAGCAAAAAGCTAACCTGAAGTTTTTGTACACTATCTGCTTTCAAATATAGAAAGCATTCATGTAGTAGTTGACAGGGATCACGTTTGATACTTCACATATCACTAGCATATAAGAAATTAAAGGAAGGTTATTTAGAACTGTACTATCAGAAAAAGTACCTTTGAAGAGGTGACCATTCTCCATCTGAATGAGGGTAAGATGCAGACTGAGAAAACGTAGAAACTGTAGGAGCCTTTATATCACATACTTCATCAACGAACACATCTGGAACAGGGATCCTAGATATTGGGAAAGATGTGACCTTTAAAAACCATACCTGACTACTGAACAGTCATCTAATAAAAAAAAAACACCTATTGTAGAGAAATATTAATATAATCTGAACGAAAAAGAGATAGAGAAATGTTATCTTATTCACACCTTGTAGTTCACAGCATGATGGAGGATTGTTCTTATGTTTTCAATGTCATTTTCATTATTTTTGTTAGTAACATTCTCAATAGCTTACTAGCCTAAAGGTTTTTCTTAAAGAAACGTGTCCACAACCATATGTACTGACTTAGATAGAAATTACTGTTAGAAAGTATGGAATGGAACATTAACCCCGCATTACGTTTCCATTATGTATCTCAATTCCACTGTGATACCTTGAATTGTCCAACGGTTCTATTTCTTCCTCTGAGCTAATCTCTATAGGAAACATGTCTTCATCTTCTGATGTGTCTCCATTGCCTTCTCTTTTTAAGCTGTCTATTTTATGGGTAGACTTTCTTCTCTTTTTCCTCCTTTTTTTCACAGAGCTACAGACTGAAGATGTTTCAGTAGAAGGCTGGGGTCCATGGGCTTGGGGTGGTACTTGTGAGGATGCACTGGTGTCCAGGTTTCTTATGCGGTCTATGGAGTTCCTCTTCAGCTGAGATTCCATTAAAGCAGTTCCCTCAGACAGAATGGGAGATGTGGAGAGATGATACGGAATTACCTCCTGAGAAAGAAAAAATGCAAACCATGCAACATATTAGTTCCTCTGCCAGTCACAAATCTGGTTCAAAAATCTACATACCATTGCCAAAATCTAAGTCATTTATTCCCCAGAAAAGTTACAAAGATCAGACACCTGGGTGCTCAGTACGTATAGCATATGGAAATTGTTCCATAGCTGCACCTCCTTAGGCAAGCAAGGAACAACACTCTTAATAAAGAGGATCCTCTAAGCATCTAATTTGGCCAGGTTATGGCATGAGTCTCTATCCACCTGATGCTAGATACAGAGCAGAAACAAAATACTAGTATATAACCCTGTCCTGGTTTCGGCTAGGATAGTTAATTTTCTTCCTAGTAGCGGGTACAGTGCTGTGTTTTGGATTTAGGATGAGAATAATGTTGATAACACAATGATGTTTTGGTTGTTGCTAAGCAGTGCTTATACCAAGTCAAGGTCTTTTCACCTTCCCCTGCTCTGCCAGCAAGGAGGTGCACAGGAAGCTGGGAGGGGGCACGGCCAGGACAGATGACCCAGGCTGGAATATCCAAAGGGATAGTCCATACCATATGATGTCATGCTCAATATATAAAATGGGGGGAGTTGACCAGCGCTGGCATGATCACTGCTCGGGGACAGGCTGGGCATTGGTCAGTGGATGGGGAGCAATTGCACTGTGCATCACTTGTTTTGTGTGTTCTATTATTATTATTATTATTCTCTCTTCCTTTGCTTTACCTTTTTTCCATTCTCCTCCCCATTCCGCTGGGGGGAGGGGGGAGCGAGCAAGCAGATGAGTGGTACTTAGTTGCCAGCTATGGTTAAACAATGACAAACCTGAACATTTTGAAAAATCCAATTCTCCACAGCTCACATGACAGATAGCAGTCAGATAGGTCACTGGTTTATAACTAGATCACAAAAACATCCTCTTATTCTATCATATATATACATCTCTAGACATTTCTGGGAGTATTTCTGGCAATTTTCAGTCACCAAATAACTGATACCACACAGAAGATTTTACTATAGAGATCAGATGATTTAAAAATAAAGATACAGAGATGAATACTGCACACACAGACAGCTCTCACCTGAAACTAGTAGTATCGTACTCAATATCAGAATTTAAAAACTCATCCCACTCTGGACAGTGACAAAAATTATTTGGGTTATCTGAAGAGAAGTGCCTGTAAAAAGCTCTTCTTATGTTACATTACATGCGGACTATCAAAACTAGTGTGACCATAACTTATATAAACTAATAATTAATCACACAGCTCAACAGCAGGCATTCTCATTTAAATATAATTCCATATGAATAACAGTTGCAAGATAACGTCTTTGGCGAGTACTAGAATTACTGTGTGCACAGATGTTTACAGGGCACATGCCCTTTTACTGGCAGTCTGCTGTGTGTATATGTTCAAAGTAAAGATTACCCAAAAAAACAGGTCCATGGACATATTAACCTCTGTTGTACACGTCTTCGGAGCACATGAATTGTGTATATGCTATTTCTGTTCACACACTGGCATGCACATAAACTCTGATTTATTTTTATTATGTGATTACCTTCTTTAGATTTTTATTCAATCTCAGCAACTCAAAAAACCAAGGTAACTACATAGTATTAAGTTTCCATAGCATAAAATAGTCCAGAAACTTTCAAAACTGTAAAATGGGTAAAGATGTGTTTTTCAACAACATTCCTAAACTCAAAACTGACTCTGAAGACTAGGCACTGAATTTTTAACAAATTAAAATGTTTGGATTCTTACCTGATCATTATCCATCTCTTGCACAAAAAAAGCCTCTCCATTGTCTCCTAGTTTCATGTGCAAATCTACAGCCTCTCCATTAATTTCTATGTCAACCTGGAAGAAAATAAATATATTCTCAAATTAAAAGAAGGCTATTTTAGGTACACAGTTCCTGTTCAGCTGTCCCACCACTGTCACTGGGAAAATGCTTCTCAGGGAATCGTAGGAAACCTCATAATAAACATAAAATAATTAATTTCTCCGTTTCTCTCCCCACCCCTTCCCAAGGCCATCAATTGTCAGAATGTTTTTCTAACTCATTCAGCTCATTGCTGTCTTGCTCCTTTACTCAGGTTTATAGCCACTATATAAAGTCCTGAATCTTTTTAAATATAATTGTGAATGTTTCACTCACCACACAAATAATTTTGCTCTTTTAACTCATAGCTTAATTTCGCATTGTGGAAGGAGCACTTCCACATGCAAATTCTTAATATACCATCTTTCAAATTCTCTTTACACTATGACAAGAACAATTAAGAAAAATTAGCTATTTCTTCTGCACGAACAGCCCCAACTATTTCAATTTCTTCTCAGGAGGATCTTTCTCTTTGCCTATAGCCATTCTTGCCACCAACTCAATTTTCACTGGTTTTG
>KL271298.1:0-16967 GCA_000699545.1 Podiceps cristatus | reverse complement strand
AGGGAAAGATGTCCTCATGTTCCTGCGCAGATAAGCGTGGATCTGGCCAATTCAGAGCTCTTAGGTGTCTCTGCCTTCCGGCCCCGGACAGTGCCGCGCCGTAGGTGAAGCGAGAGGGGATGCGTCCATCATACCGAGTTGCTGGGGAAGGCTGCAGGAAATTAGGGCTAAGAATCTCTAAGGACCTTGAAAGTTATAAAGTAGATAAATATTTGAGTGTGCTGGCTGCTTAGGTCACTCTTGGTAGTGAATGCCACCACAAGCAGTTTCCTTTTCCACCTTGGTGGTAAGCCTAAGACCTGTTCTGATTTCATAAGCTTTCTGGCACATCGCTGCTGCAAAATGGAAATCCCTCACAGGTAAAAGAACCTGTACGGGATGAAATGTTATTAAATATATTAAATGTTATCAAATATATTAAAACAACACTGAATTTTACATTGACCTTCAGGTGTGGTTGTGATGATTGCACATTCTCTGTCGTTTGAGCATGTTTCTGTCAAAAATATTTACCTAAGCATTTTGCAAAGTGATCCACAAGAGGTAAGCACAAAATTTTGATCTGAAGGGTTAAATTCACCCAGAGGCTTAGGCTGAACAAAGCGCGTCAACATGGCAACATCTCACTTCTTCCCATTGGAATTTTCAGTCCTGCATTAGACCTCCAGGCACAGGTCTGGGTTTACGTGGTCTAGGAGGGTGTGAAAACCTCAGAGCAGCGTTCATGGTGGTGGTCAGCCATGGAACCTTTCTAGCCTGGGTATCCTAATGGCTGTCGCACTCTCTTGGAGGTCAGGTGGGTCATGTTCAAATCCCTCTCTGCACCAGTGAGAAAAGCTTTTGAATGTGGTTTTCAGCCCCTCAGTGAGTACTTTATCTGAGAGCCTTCTGGAGCTGAGGCAGACTTACTTGCCTCTCAAGTTGGAGCAGTTCTGTTTTGTAAAAAACAGCTAATATATTCACTGGTCAGCAGAGAAAACTGAGGAGGCCTCTACAGATCAACACTGGTGAGGCTCAGGCATGATTAATATGGGGTTTCAGTTGCTAAACTTCAATTTAAGAAAAAACAGGAAATGGAAAAGCTTAAACTCTTTCCACAGAATTTAGCTGTACAAATACTTTTGTATAGTTTCGCACAAAGGTGTACTTTTTCTCCGTATGTCTCTGGTGCCAACGGTTAAGTGTCTGGTTTGCCTTTGCAGCTCCCTGGCTTTCTGAGGACTGTGCTAATGGTGTAGCCTATCAGAAATCCAACCGTGAGGTCGGGGTGCCCTGGGCTGAGATAGGTGAGAAGCGATGGGGCGGTTCAGTCCTTTTATCGACCACGGTGTAGCTCCGAGGCTTCACCCACCAGGTACAGAAGCCTGAATTGGGAGCCTCTCGGAGGAGCGAGAGAAACGTAAGGGTGTGCTTCCGCTGCCAAGCCGCTTCACCTGGCTTTGCACTGGGGTCACGTTCCCCGTCTCGTCCGCGCAGAGTGCGTGCTGGTTGCGTGTGGCCTTGGCTCTGGAGGAAGCCCCTCAGCAGGCGAGCCCGGCGCAGAGCAGCAGGCAACCGTGCCGCAGCGGCCTCGCCCCGCAGCCCACAGCTCAGGCAGCCTTGCCTGGACAGAGGATCCCGGGCCAGTTCCCAGCACAGATAACAAAAACAGCCCGCCGGCGTGTTTGCACAGACCTAGACCACAGGCGGCTTAGGAAGGCCTCAGAGCAGCCGTCCAGGGTCGAACCCCGAATGCCTTACTCGGTCAAAAGACATGTTAAATTGTTTGGTGCTTTGTCCAACAATTCAATCAATCTTATAGGATTTGGCGCTCATTTTATTTTAAAGCAATCTATCTTTTTCCCTATATAAATACAAAAAATCTCAGATGCACATCAGGAAGCCATTTGCCGTTCCCTGTGCTGTGTCAACCTCTCCATCTCTGCAGCGGTTGTTTCATTTGCTCTGTTCCCTTCGTTCACTGTACAGTGTAGAAGTGGAGAGTTCAGCAAAGGGGAAAGAATGATTCGGGCGTCAAGACTATCACATCCAGTTCAGGATTATTGCTCACAGTATTTTTTCTGGCCCGGCTCAGTCCAGACATCAGTGGCTCAGAAAATAATGCTGTCCTTGTGCTTGATTTGGTTAAAATACTATTACTCAGGCCTCACGCTGGTGAAAGGAATTTCAGTGCAAAGGAGATATTTTCATAGCATGGTAAACTAAAAGGAAAACCATCTTTTAGTGACCCGTGCCTTTCCAAAAATCACTGAAGACTTAGTGCTAGTGTGGCTGTCATCCCCTTAGGGAGATTAACATACTACACCAGGAACAAATAAATAAATCACACATGGTTGTCAGGCAGATGTGGGAAAAACGATTCTTTTTTAGTGAAAATATTGGATCAAGTGACCTTGTTTCGACCTGGGTTTGGGCAGAAGCCAGTCCCAGTGGGACAAACATAAGAAGGCTGTACTTGAGATGGCTTTGGGTTTTTGCTTATTTTGTTATTGTTGGGCAGAGTTTTAAAATAACAGAGAAAAATCAAACCCACTCGAATAACTGATGTATTTATTTTCTTATATACACTTAAATATGGCACATCTGACAGTAGTTGTACAATAAACTCAAAATGATAATCAAAGCTGGACAGTAGATCAAATAACTCAGTGCTGAACCTATTAGAAGCCAAATCCTGTACACTGAATTTCTGAAGAAAGTTTCAGCCAGGAGCTGCATTAGCTAAGGATTCAGAGGCTAAGATTATCTAGTCTCAATTTCCGAAAGACTGGCTGGTGACTGTGACTCTGTTACCCATATCCCAGCTTCGTCTTCCATAATTTTTTTTTCCTTCCACGCAGCCAGCAATTCATTGGCTGTTGTTACCTCTTAGAGAACAATTACCAATGTCCCAGAGGTTTCACCTGCAGTTAGTGATTACTCTAATAAATAAATGCAGACGGGGTTCCTTCTTCTGCTATTAGTGTGGAAGATGTTCATGTTTGCTATTGTTTGAAAGTCGGTGACAGCTACTTGCAAAGCAGTGGATTTTTGGAGAACAGAGGAAGCTCAGTCAAGGAGTTTCCTTGCTTTGGGACCCATGAGAACCTCTCTTCTCCTTTGGACAGCGACAATGCCTGGAACACACTGGTTTTGCAGTTGGGCATGTTCTGGGTTGGGATGGACATTTGTCCTCACAGCTGTTTGATAAAGGAGAAAAAAGGAAAAAGAGAGAAGCATTATAATACGATAATTCCTCACTGTCGCAGTCCTCAACTTTTTCAGCATGGAACACTGCAATGCTCTCTAGACAGCATCTGGGAAAGCGCCAGCACCCTTTAGCACAGGGAGACAAGACTGCTGCCTGACAGTTCTTGTCTACAGCAACATGTCTTGCTGTTGTCTGTTTGTCCGCAGTCACGACCGAAGAATTGCATTCCTGTCTTGTGAGCAGTGCAGTCCAGAGTGTCAGCACTGAAGAGTGCTGTCCTCAACTTCTGCAAAGTGCCTTAGCTCACCTGATGCTTCAGCTTTGGTCCTTCAGGAACACTGGGCAGAAAAGTCAGGCAGAAAAGTCCTGTGTCCAGATTATAGTAATTTCTAGAAGCCAAACTCATGTAAACAAATGATTGCATCGGTCCCCTCCCCCCCGTCTGAACCACATAAATGACCAAGTCTCTCACGCTCACTTTTAGCTTTGCTGGGTCTATTTTTATACTGGCTGTCAACTATTTTATGCTTGTCCATATTTTCAAAGCTGGACCTAAAGATGCAAAGCTTACTTCTTCCACAGCTTCTAGTCCATGAATGAAACTATGAAGTCTATGAGAATGGACCCGCGGGTGATCGTTGAGCGAAATGCAGCTCTACTAAAGTACCCAGGGAACCTGGATGCTGACTGTCCTTGCATAAACTTTCAGACAGACCTCCTGCATGTTCCTGGGTCTCTACATGTGGCTAAGGCTTTCTGAGAAGGAAATTTTGAAAATAAACTAACACATGAAAAAGGAGTGTTTTAAAATGGTATTTTCTATCAAAGTTTTGCCAGAGAAACCTCAAAACTAGTTACACAAAAGGATTAGGGAAATGCATGGAGTATAATAGCCCCAGAACAATTTTCCAGCTTCTCAGTGGAATCAGAGCTGATTGAGAGGTTTTGTGCGTGTACAAAATTGCATTAGCTCTGGAAAATCACTTGCTCTGAAGACAAACTGAGTAAGGAAAGAGCTGTATGGTATGGGTGCCAGCTCAGGGAGCTTTTGTCCTTAGACGTCTGCGAGTCCACATTCAGCTGCGACAGAGAACACGGGATGGATTCTGCCTACCTACAAATGCAAAACTCGGTATCTCACTGTAAATCCCCTGTGTCACACAATAAATTCAGTTGAAGCACAGTTTTAACCATCATTCCCTGAAGATTAAGGCGGGGGGGGGAAGTAATAAATATTGGCAGCTGAATGGCATCCTTATCCAGATTTCTTCAAAACATCTTAATTAAATAAACCTTAGACTCCTTCTGTGAAGCAAGTATTGTAAATGTCATCTCTATTATTTATTATCTCCCTAACTGCAGCGAGGTCTCTTATCCCGAGTGGGCCTCCCAGCTAATTCAGCACTTGCACCTCCAGCATCTACACAAGCTAACTCAGATCCTGCAGCGTAGACGCTGAATGACAAAGAACACTCACCTGCAGGTTTCAGCATGAAATATCTTGTGTTTTAGAGCACAGCTCTCCTGGCTCTCCCTACACAAATAGCAGCTGCAGTTCTCTTTACTTTGAAAGAAATCTGTGGGACACTTCTGTCTACAGATGCATTCACAGTTTTCTTCATCAAATTCCATATGTTGTCCGCACATAGCCAGCTCAGAAAGAGGAGGGAGTCCTGCAATAGCACATACATCTTTTAGCACTAAGCTTTACATGTCTAAATCCTGCTTTTGAAGAGGTGAACTCTCATTCCAATCACTAGGACTCACACATTTACCCTCTGATAGATTCTGGTCTTCAGAATTTCTATTGAAACTTACAGTGCAGAAAAGGACTTGAGAGGATTGGGCTGGTTATTTCACTTATTCTAATAATGCTGTTTCTTGTGGGTTGAACCCTGCATAAAAATATTTTGGGACTGTATATTGAAAAAGCCTAGTGTCAGGGTTTGGAATGCACAACTCTCTACTGGACAGCAGGTTTTCAAAAGAAAATCTCAAAAAGGATTTAGTCTGTACCCCTGACAAAAATGCACATCCACACAAACTGTCACACTCAATGTACTTCACTATCTGTATACAGCAGAAATTCTGCAAAAGTACTGCTACGTCTAGTAAGGTGTGAGCGGGTCTAGCACTTCAATAGGGAGCATATGCACACTTGTCAGTTAAAGACAGAAGAAAATACTTTGTTTCAGAAACAAAACCCCAGCCAAGTGAATGCACTGTCTAATACTTCATCTATCTTCCC
Source organism: Podiceps cristatus (assembly GCA_000699545.1). Taxonomy (NCBI): domain Eukaryota; kingdom Metazoa; phylum Chordata; class Aves; order Podicipediformes; family Podicipedidae; genus Podiceps; species Podiceps cristatus. The sequence goes on along the minus strand of KL271298.1, from coordinate 11,529 downwards.
TCAAAATACACATCTGGAGTACAATATGAGGCTAATCCTAGCAAAAAGGGAACATACTTTGTGAAAGCTTTATTGAAATGCTAGCAGCACATCCCTGGTTAAAGGTCATGGCATATAATGTGTCATTGGGAAGGTAATTTCCTGTAGTTTTACAATTAGCTCTTGGATTTAACCTACGGAATATGGAACATAACCTGCATCTGCGACCTCTGCACCCTGTGCTCCGATCTCAGTGGCCAGAAAAGGCTTGCACATTACTTGAAAGGAACCTTCATTATTAATTACTTAATGCTGGAAACCCAGTACCCAGACAGAATAAAACCCAAGTCCTGTTGGAAGGGAGGAAATAATCTGCCCCAAATTCTTGGAAGACAAACCCCTTCCTTGAGGTGATAAAGCTTGGCATGTGTGAAGTGGTGTAGAGTGTTTTGATCTCACTTTGTTTCAAGCCGAAAGACAGATTTTAAGTTATTTTGTCCCAGCCACTGCCAAACACAATGTACTTCAGAGAATGGTATTTTATCTGAGGAAATATTGAGTCTAGGTCAACAAAAGCTATAATTCAATAAGCCACAAATTTTAATGCTCCAAGCTGGCCTTACAAAAGGCCAAGAGTTAGAACTCTGGCTATTCACAGTCTTTTGGACTTATTCTGAAACACAGAGTACTAATCCTTTCTAGAGTGGAAAGTCTAACTTGAGCTTAAGTACCTAACCTGATGGTCGGACGATCTGATCCAGAGCGAGAGCAGATCCTACAGAAAACACTATGCAACTGATCTCTTGCTTATTAACATCGGGGGATTGTAATCAACAGACCAGTTTATCAGGTTATTTAGTTTTATTTTAGCTTCCTAGTCTAGGAAGTGCTTGCCAGCTTGCTTTTATTGTTGCTTTGAAAGGTCATACAACCTTTTGCATTGACTACAGCTAATAAATAGACAGGACTGATTTTGCTTATCTTACTCCTGATTAAGTCTGTTCTTAATTTCCTATGATAAAGATTCAGCACCTTCCCCCTGCACTATATTACAGGGCATCATTTTCTCTACAGTTAAAAAAGTTTACCCTAATGCCCATTATACAATTTAAGGCCCACGTAAAATAAAAAATTATCCAGGGTCCCTACTTCATTCACTCTTTTTAATACTTTTATATTTCCTATTCAGGTTGATAATATAGAGGGAGCAAGTGAAAAAACATATGAGATGGGGATAAGCAGATGTGAGTGTTTATTTTCAAGTGAGTTTCTACACCATAAGCAAAGTCTGTGTAGGGATGTGGAATCGAAAGTGTAACTCTCTCAATGAAAAAATGGGACAAAACCAAAATGAAACAGAGCAGCCTGGAGATAGTAAGAAAAGGTGTCCATTTGTAATTTCATCCTTACCTTCTCGTCTGTTGGGGTGCTGTACGTCTACAACACATTCACATTTGTCACTATCCCAGATCCATCCATTATGGCAAATTTTGTTGGTAAAGGGGCATCTAGAAGAAAAAAAAAAAAAAAGAAAGGAAATAAAAAAAAAAAAAGGGAGCATCAGTGTAGTCATTTGACAAAAGGAGCTTGCTGGTATGCTGGGTCTGCCACTTGTACTACGTGAAGGTACAGGATCTGTGTGCATTAGTTACTGCTGCAAATGGGACTGAGGGCTTTTGCTGGTCGGGCTGAGCTCTCTGCTCCCCGCAACTAGAAGAAGCAGGTACAGCATGTATTTCAGATTACATCCTTAGGAAACAGCTACAATTTCACAGCTCCACTTTTCCATAAAACAGCTGTATCCCATCCAGGGTAGTCTTTGTCTTACACTATTCATGCCATGTAACTGCACTCAGTTTTGCCGCGCTGCCAGAAAGTGCAGCTCCATTTTAAGTTTGCCCATGCTTAAGGATGTACAGTGGACCGTTTTCAGGGTCAGAGGGGCCGGTTTGACCTTTAGGCACTTGGCTCTGGGTGGGGAACTCACAAACTGGAAGAAGGCTGAGGTTCTCTGTTTGTGCAGGAAGAGGATTCAGAGCGGCCAGCAATCCGAGCGAGGGCTGGAGCGGCTTTGCGGAATTGCCACCTCTCCCCTGGCCCAGATGTCTAACTGAAGGGCAGTTACGGGGGCAAGCCTACGTGCGGGGCTAGACAGAGACATCCGAGCTGACTTCCAATGAGTCACTCAAGCTATCTGTGTTTCTAGAGTCTTTGTCAAATTAACGTAGCCTGTTCTCAGCAGGACCAGAGATACTTTATATCATATTTTGAAGTTAGATGTGAGATCACTTTTTCTAGCCAATGAGCCTGACAGATGCCAACCAGGACTGGACCAGAAAGTGCAAAGCCATGGTTCACACTGATTCTGACCCAACGTGGCGTGAGGCATGGCAGAGGGCTTTAGCTTGACCACATCACTCTGTGTGCCCTGGCTAAATACTGCGCGAGCAGAGCCGCTCTTGTCAGGTTGAAAAAGTCTACCCAACTAGATCCAGTGGAGCATAGTGCTAATATGTGCACTTTGAGTCCGCTCTCAGGCAGTTAAGTGTCCTAATGACTCCAGATCCTGCTGATCTAGCCTGCTCTTTGTCAGATTCTGGCATCCATGCACTTATAATTCAGCAGATTTAGTTGAAGCTTTCTAACCCTGAGTGATAATTGAGATATTTGGGAAAACTGTGGGGATAACAGAAAGTGAAGGGACCATTGTAATGACCAAATCACAACAAAATAATTTTCCTGCTTTGGACTGCATGGACTGCACATGTGCAACAGTTTGTAAAAGAGGGAACTTACCCATCTTCTTCTGGGTACTGGACAGACCTTCTTATGATGGCATACTGATGGCGCTGGGTATTTGATAGACACTTACAGCCTGTGTGATTGGCAATTTTGATTGGCACGGGCTCAGGAACACTTGTCAAGGGAACTGAGATCTCAAAGAGCTAGGTGGGTGAAATAACATTTATTTTTCAGTTTTCATTATACAGTTAATATTTGGAGTTTTAAATCAAAACCTCTTATCCTTCCCCACAATTTTCCCCACCCTTGCTCTTTTCTAGAGATAGTTACCACAGGTATAAATGAGCAGGTGAGCACTGAGGGTTTTGAAGAGGAGGAAAAGCAATGCCCACCAAGGTAGGAACTTGCCAAAACGGTGGTCTCAGTGCTGTATTACCAGCTATTAAACTCCCAAGACCATTCAAAATTATTTGTAAACACACTCAAAAGCCTCTTTGGGATGCTAGGGCCAAATGGAAAAGATCTAGGTATTTGGAACTTTGTTCTCAGTTACATCATCTGTTGAATCTCAACCACTTATGGAGACAGCTATTTCACTGTCCTAGGGTATAATCACAGCGTGCACCTTTAGGGGCCTAACTTAACCTCCCCAGCCTCCTCAGAGAGGGAAGAAACAGGAATAAATAGAGGGGAGTTCATTCCTCTTCAACTGGGTTCCTGCAGGGAATCCTGGAAACATCTCTCTGTTGACTCTAGCAGGAGCCCAAGGAGCCCAGCAGCCGACCTTCCGTGCATCCATATTGTTTAGGGTGATCTCTGAGTAGCCTTGCGGAAGCCCTGGTTCCTTGGGCAGCTCTGTGTGGGAGCTGTTGAAGTGACCCCACACCCATTCTGCCCCCCCAAGCCAGGTTTCTTCCCATGGAAACCAAAGCACAGGGTCCATCTTCACGTGCCAGCATGTCTCGGTTTAATGCTGCATCAGCATTCAAGGGCTAAGAAATATTCCTATGCTTGACTGTTTAGATGTTTCAATTTAGGTATCACAGCATCTAGCTTTAGGTGGCATGAATATCCTTCAGTGAGTATTTTATACCAGGAAAAAAAAGGCTCTCACTAACACAGAAGCAATTCCATTCATTTTAAAGCAGTAAGCCTGGATAGATGGTGGTGGTATCCAGGAGTGGAACTTAGGTGGGGGCTTTTAAGGAAATGGTTATTTTGAAGGATGCCAAAGGAATGTTAAAGTCTGCAGAACTGCATTTTTTCAACAAACTTATGAACTGCTGCTCAAAAAAACCCATAAATAAATAAATACTTTTTATCCTGACCTATCTCCCTGAGCTGATTGGATGTCCTTTGTGTGTGGCCAACAGCTCATAACAGCTTTCTGCTTCTGGTGCGGAATGAAAGCAATTAATGAACACTGACGCAAGTAGGACAGGCCCTGATTTATTTTACTCCAACTGTGTTCCACTACAACCAGACAGTGGAATTACATCTCAATAAACCTTAAAGAAATAACAGAAGTGAATGGGACCTGCTCCCTGTGAGGACTTCAGTTTTCTTTCTAAAACAACTGCCCTCGATCCTTGTTCTGATTTAAAGAAAAGCCTTTTTAATAACTAGGATTTAATATATTACTCCAAGTCAAAAGGTTTTATCAACTATAAGCAGAGATGCACAAGTTGAAGATTAATCTAGGAGGACCAGTGTCCTCTGCTCCTTCTGTGGGTGTGAACACAGAAGGTTTCATCCATAGAGCTGATTGAAAGTACTAAACTTGGTCTCCTCAGTCACACACTGGAGCAAGATATCTCTGTACATAGACACTAGAGGGAGTCTACAGAAAGAAGGTCTCTGGCTACTCTCTTTATGCTCACTTTTTGCCACTGGTCATTAAAACTCTGGTATTTGTCACCAATTGTATTTGTAACCAATAACTGACTACTGATTTAAGCCTTTCTTTTCCAAAGTGACTTGTGATTTAGGACAGTCAGATCCCAAGGCATTCCAACTGAAAGCAGCTGTTCTCTCCTGCTGACAATGTCCCCTTTTTAGGGTCACAAAACTGCATATCCAAAATCGTTAGCCAGCCTAAACTGACAACAGTTTTGGCAATGCAGCACTCAGACACCTGGTCTAGCACAGCAAACTTTCCTGGAGTCTCTCTTAAAACTTTGGTGCAGAGGATTCCCATGAGCCAATATTCTCAAGAGGTCCTATGTCCAAGTAACAATACGTTCTTGAAATATTAAACTCCTTAACATCATATGAGCCTGCAGTCATTTTCTCAGGGCTTGATTTTCCATCTCTATGCATATATTGCCATTTTTAATTATGCAACATGAATGTAAAATGTTATTGCACATGCCTGCATTCACTTTGCATCGATAAAAAAAAAAATTCTTCTCTTTGTTGTGGTAGTGCAGACAGATCTTTCATAACAGGATCTCAGAAACCAAACATCCTCTTTCCTCTCCCTTCTTGGAGAGCCAGGATAGAAAGAAAGCAGATGAATAGCTTCATTTACCGTTTTCGACACGTAAGTTGTACTTGTATTCATGCAGCTCAGACTCTCCTCATTGCAGCAGCCTCCACATCGGAACACATTCACGCAGGGAGGCTTGAAGAATTTGTTGGTTGTTGTACCCAGCTCCTTGGCAACTTCCACACAGGTTTCCCTTGGCACGCATTGAGTCTTTTGCCATTCCTCATCTATGACTGGAGAAAACATCATTTTTATGAGCAATCATGGCAAAGTTAAGCCTCTGATTAGGGAGGCAGAAGCATTATGTAAATAAAAATGAAGTACTGGCAGACCATTTGCACTTACTTGGATCGATTTGCTCTTACTTGGATTGATCTAAGGACCAGGGAGAGTCTGAGTGCAAAATTATCCCAGTAACTTACACCAGCTGCACTGGCAGAGAGGTCCTTGCATTGTACTTGACCAAAATCTCCGTTAATTCCGGTGGGTTAAGTAGAGCTGCATCGATTTCCCCAAGCCAAGAGTCAGCTCCACAGCCTCCGTCTGTCTGACAAGGCTGGCCCACACCCTGTTCTCCTTTCCTCCAGGGCAGACCTTCTCACTGTCATTTTATCCTCTCTTCGCATGTACCCCACTGCGGACTCAGGAGAGCCTGGGCCTGACTGCAAAAGCACATTAATGATTAACAGATTCTGTTCAGAGGGTATTAATACTCCTCCTGGATGTCAGCCAGTGAGCACCATTTCCAAAACGTCTCCTGAAATCCAAGACAAACACTCTCACACCTCAGTACTCTCAGGGGGTTCAAGTTTGAATAACAGGAATATGAATTCAAGCATGATTTATCTATTCAAAACACTGTGACATCTTTCAAATACTGAATTGCCGTTGACTAGTAATTTATTTTAGATGTATCTGTCGAATTCTGACTGTGAGAAGGAATAATGCACTGACTGAAACAGAGGGTGAAAGCAGTGACATTTACACGATATTATCTCGAGTCTTGTTAAGCGGTGGCCTTGCTTTTTTTGGCTTTTGCTTACCTGATTCAAGTTATAGAATTACTTGAGAGTCATCAATGCTTATGCTTTAAAATTATGAAAAACGTTTTTCCTGCCTGCCTCCCTCCAGCAGGCTTCTGAAAGATTAAAAGCAACTTCTATACTATTAAAAAACCTGCGCTTTCTTCTGATGCAGACCACGTTGTTACTATTGTGCAAGCAGGGAAGAAGTTTACAGGGGAGTTCTGAGGAAAAAAAAAAAAATTCTGGAATGCTTTTATTCTAAATGCTATACTCAGATGAGCATTTTTTTTCTCTTTCCTACTTGACTTTCCTTTATAATAATTTTTAACTTTTTCTTCAACTGACGGTGTATATTTAAATCAGTTTGTTTATTCCTGCAGAGTCCTTCCCCAGGGTTGATTCACTCCACTTTCCGGTCTCACAAAAAGTGCAATAAATAAGAGCTTGAGGTCCGGTCTCTGATTTTACAGCATAAATTAAGGGAAGACTCACTAAAATCAATGGAATTTTCTAGAGCGGTGTTAGTCTATCAAAACAGCAATCCAATCCTAGGTCTTAAAATAGAAAATAAAGTGTTTGCCAAACTCATTAAGGTATGTGCATGTAATCACTTCAGATGTCACTTCAATGAGCATGAGTGGCGATGACCTTTCCAGCCTCACACATCCTCCCTTTATTAAGCACGTCTTTAGCAGAAGGGCTGCTATAGGAAGGGGCGGTCAAAGAAGTGAGTGTCACATTTTGTTCAGAAGCACCGTGGTCACCCCGATCTTTTCCGTGAGCAAGCACAGGGCAGCTGCTGAGAAATTTGGCTCTGCTACTGACGCCAGCTTGAAAGCGCTGCAGTCCTAGGTGAGCTGAGCCGCTCGGGGAGGCTGTGGTTAGACGGGGTTTCAGGAGCTTTCAGTGAATTCATTGTTAAAGCCCAGGTTTGCCCTGCTGGAGTTGGGGTGCTGTGGAAGATGGTCTAGCAGTGAAACAACGATGACCCTTGATCCAGCCTTCTTGTCAAAACACTTTATTAAAACAAAACAGATGCCCTTGGCACAGAGATCAATGCTTAATGACTGGAAAGGGTGTGGGAAAGAAATACATGTTTATAGGCTTGTTTTTTGTTTGTTTTTTTAAAGGAGCTTTGGTACCATGAACATATTGAGATACTAGAACAAAAGTAGTTTCTGTCCTGGGATAATTCCACTTTGGATGAAAGAATGGAGGAGATGACCCAATAGGCATTTTTTTGGTTTTTTGGGGTTTTTTTAAACTTAAATTTCAGTGGCTCGACTTTGAAAGCTGACATCTCTGTGTCTAGAGTTAGACTTTTAAAGGAAAAGTAGGAAATGACCTAACAGCTGTTCCAAGCAATTATAAGAAAACTATATCTGTATGACTATAGACATCTGACTTTATTACCCGGACATTATTCTGCCATTGAAAAAAGCCCATTGCAATATGCACTGCCTCAATAACACTTGATAACATCCTCTGTTGTCTCGCCGTATTGAAAAAAGGAATATTTTAATTTTTCAGAAAGGCTGGTGCTCACTAAATGAGCAATATTAAATAGGGAATTTCAGCATTTGACACTGAGTACTACTTCCAATATCAGATCTCATGGACTCATAGACTTGTAAAGCTGTGCAAACAAAATGTGTATGATTAATTAAAGCCCTCTTAATTGTTCTTCCAGTGTGTACTGGATTTTTTTTTCTTTACAAAATTTCTACGAGAAGCCTGTCATATGAAAACCCTTTTTGGACTGGCACTCATGTCTGCATTTCCATGCTGTGTCTCAGAGAAGCAAATTAAGGTCTTTGCTCAGTCACAATTTAGTTGAGTAGTGGTGTGCAAATGTGTCTGTGGTTATTGTAAGAGTGGTATTGGAACAGCATCAGTAATATCTGATTTCCCAAAAGGAAAGTGATACGATCATACCACTTCAGGGTACAGACTGAACAAAAAAGAATAGCTCAGTCTGTCCTTTGTTAGGCTACCGCATAGTTTTGCTGTGGGATATCCATTTGCTAGACCAAACTATAGTAACTGATCCTTTATTTTATATCAGTAAACACATAATGCCTCTTGAGTCTCTCACCTACAAGGAATAGTACTCGTTTTTGCTCCAGGTGAGGGAATAGATTGTGATTCCACGCATGCAGGTGTTGGTAGGTTCTTTTAAGATCTACTTCTCCCTGGAGAGATCTCTCAAATAGATTGGGATTAGGGCAATACCTCCTTCCTCTGCAATTCCCACCCAGACACTGCTGCTGATGTATCAGTGCCTTATATTGAGCACACCTAATAAAAAAAAAAAAAAAAAAAAAAAAGGGATTTCTATGCCTGCAGGAAAGCTTGTTCATTTCTGCCTGCAAGCAAATTTGGAGATTTAGCCCAATGCTGGTGGCCAGCCCCTTGCCAGTCATTCCAACCTGTCCTTTGCACGTTAACTTCCCCTCCTTTCTGTGGACTGACAAATCCACACCTCATACATCTTCCCTTTGGAGAGTATACAGAGAACAATAAGCCTGATTTGGGCACAAAACAGGGAGACAGACTCAGGCTATTTCCGGTCGTTTTTTTCATACAAAGTCACTTTCCATGAATGCCCTGTTGCTTCCAGTATGGGTGTTTTCTAGGAAACCCCTGGTACTTAAACCTTTACTGGTTAAGGCCCAGTGGTCCTGAAGCTGAGATCATTCAGCTGCAAGCTTGCACATACCTTTCAGTGTATCGATATCATAGAAAGCAGCAGCAAATCTGGTGGAACGATGTGATGCAGAGCGGGAGTCTAAATTGGCCAGGCTTTTGAGTTTTAGCCTGCATTTCCACAGCTTCCAGTCTTCAGAGTGAGTGATGCGAAGCAGCTCTTCCAGGCTGGATGCTCTCCTGATCTGCTGCTCTGACCGCTCCAGTGCTGACAGAGATGTCCTCTGGAAGGAAAGGGGGAGGTCAGAAAGCCGGTAGCGTTACAGCCTGTCCCCCGTGCAGCGCGTGGAGCACTTGCACAAAAAGGCAGCACGTTACTGAGGACAGCTGAGAACACCCGGCAAAACAGGAGCATTGCACAGGAATGTCCCGGGTCTTGACAGTGCCCAGCACCAGACCGCTCTGCAGGATTTGTGCCTGTAGAAATTGGGAAGGGGAGATACCCACTTCCTCACCCTTTCCTTCACAGCCTTTAGAGCTGTTTGACAAAGGCAGGCTGCGCTCGCTGTACCCCGGCTCCCAGGGAACCTGGCAGGCACCGATCACATTGCTGCCGTGCCTGAGCTGGCCAGCCACGCCAGCATGATTCCCGGGTCACCCCTATAGACAACCCAAATGGGGTCTGAGCTGCTGAGCACAACACCTGTGTCTTTGCAAGAAGCCAGCTCAGGCGCCAAAACTCTGGTGCCAGCCATGAGGCATCACTGCAGGGGCAGGCTGGAAGCTTCCCTACGTAGGAGAGCCCATCCATATGGTGGGCAAATTCAACATTCGGCGTGCTGCAAGGTGCGGGATGCATCTGCCATTTCCCATCCTGACTACCGTTTGGGTCATGCCCAAGTTAGCCGAAGCAGCCTCAGTCCAGGCCCAGAGCCGTGGCTGTGCAGCAGCGTTAGCGCAATCTTTGCATTTTCCACCTGCGTGATGTACGTGACCTTTCTCCACTCCCACAGGAGAACACTCCCTACAAAGGCCTGCCCCATCAGTTTAAAGTCATTACTCACTTAAAAAAATACCTGTTTAACAGAAACTTAATATTGCACAGCACCCCATAACTATACTGGTTTCTTTGGCTGCTGCTTTCTGACATCTGTGTTTGTGCCTTCATCAAGGATTTGAGTATTTATTTCCACTGACTCACCAGATCTGCTGAAAACTATTGCCTCCAACCCCAGCAAAAGGTTATCTTCGTAAATGGCTGTGTTGTGCTGGGCTGGTGCTCTCAGTTGTACTCTCTGGTCATGCAGTTGACTGTACTTTTTGACTTGCAAATAAACGGCTGCACTGCCAGCTCTCATAAATTAAGCGCCAGTCCTTAAAGGCAAAGCTGAAATATAGGAAGCTGGCGATGAGGTGTGTAGCGGCCTGCTGTCTGAATTGGTAGCAAGTGAGGGCTCTGTATAGGACCGGGGAAGGGGTGGGGAAAGGGTCACCTATAAGAGGAACATTTTTAGATGAGATCTGAAACTCAGGCACTGACTGCATCTGTTATTTGTTATTAAAACATCTGTGGCATTTATTTTGCAATTATACAGATGTTAGCCTGTACATATGGGCCAAGTTCGTTTTGGGGTAATTACCTTCCACTGACCTAAAATTCCCCATGTAGTTAACTCAGAATAAGTTATCTGCTCTTGTTTTATGCCCATACAGAACATTATATTGTGCTTTAGCAAGCTGCCATGTTTCATTATAGAGATGGCTGGTTTTCATAGGTGAATGATTTCTCATACATTTCATATGTGGTGAAAACTGGAAAGCCCATCTCAATACTTATGGACAAATAGGTCAGAAGGAATGTGAATACTTAGCACCAGTAAGTGAATTTCAAGACAGTTTTACGAACACACTACCCGGAATTTTGTTGATCTAGGAAAGCTGAAATTCAGCATGAGGTCAATACGTCAAGACTCATTTCTTCTAAGTACCTCAGCTTATATTTAGTCCCCTTCACAAACTGCCTCCTTGACCCTACAAAACACGTAAGTATGGGACCAGCACTGGTGTGGTAACGGGACCAAAGATATTAAAATTGAGCTCTATTAACCATTAACAAGACTTTTCTCTCTTTTTACAGTAAAACGATGTTCTACCTGAATTGACATCCAAGACTTCTAAACTAGGATGAAATTACAGCGAACATGTCAAATGAGATGATAGTGTTCTGTACATTGGAAGACATATCCCTGCACTTTTTGTAAGGATCAGTAGTTTGGGACTAGCTTTTCCTTTTCTTTTACTCTAAATATCAAGAGGTTTTATTAATGATTATGATATGAGCAAAATAAGTTTTAAACCTAAGAGCAAAGAGAACAGAAAAAGTATACATGCCTCATTATGGTAAGGAAAGATCTTTGGGCTTATCTAAAGCAAGAATTTGTACTGCTTTAAGGATTCTTGTATTTTTAAATATGTACAACTTCCTTGATGTGGACGGGATACACTGAAATGAACTGACTTTATGCCTTCACAATTAGTATTGTGTAGAAAGAGGAACAAGTAGTAGAAGTAATTTGTATACCCCAAAAATGCATCTCCAATAGAACTTGAAATGTGGTAATTTAAAAAAAAAATAAATAAAATTAATTA
>KL271297.1:0-15196 GCA_000699545.1 Podiceps cristatus | reverse complement strand
GGCCCCCCCCCCAGCCAGTATTTTTGGGGAATAATGGGACCAATCAACCACCAAAAGCAATGAGAAAACTCTTGTCGACTTCACCAGTTGTGGGACAAAGCCCATATCTCTGGACAGGGATCAAATTCTGCTAACAAGAGCCACCACAGCTGTCAGAAAGAGACTTCAGCTGACCGGCATTTCCCAAGTATGGCAGAAAGCTGCATTGCCGATCCCTTGGTTATCGGCTCAAGTCTACAATTAGACCCGTATGTGCCATTCAGTCAGTTACATCCTTAAAATTTGTAGAGTATTATTTCAAAACTATTTTCTTTCTTAAAGTACCATACATTAAAATGAAAGAAAGGTACAATGAAACATACAATCTCAGAATCATACATTCAAAAAATGAAAAGGGAAGTACAAAGGAATTCAAGTTTCTCTTCTCCTCAGCAGTGGGGGAAGGCAGGTCATGCTCCTTTTTCTTCCACAGAAACTGGCGAAATAACAGCTCCCCAGGAAGAGAGCTCTATCTGGCTATTTGGCTTCTCAGTTGCCAAATATCCTGTAAGGCATAATAGAAGGAATCTGTCGTGTTCCCTTGTGGTACAACAACCCAGTCTTTAACTAATGCCATTTATTTTCCACGTGAGAAGATTGTAGACAATCCTTCTCTACTGTTTCCATAAGAAGACTAGGAGAGTCTGTTCATCCCAAGTTCTGCTTCTCTTTCCAATTTGTTCTGATCTATGCCAAATAGCTCAGGTATTTTTTGCAGGACAAGCTCTGGAGTCCAACTAATACTGTCCAGGAGTAGGATAAAGGTCCAGTGATCAATAGGTCCACTCTCACCCCAGGAGAGAAAGACTCTTGATTCTAGGCAGTTGTCAAGAATTTATTTTTTTGTCGCAACTGAGTGGCTTTACAGCTGCATCACCTGCATTTGATACATATCACAATTTCAGAGTTGAAAAAGCTTTTATAAATGGCCTGAGATTCCTGGAAGATTATGCCTGAATATAGTAATACTGACGATTAATATAATAACATAACCTCTTCTCCAGGAACAGAATTTTGGGACGAAAAGCCCTACTGAAAGTGTTTGTCTCATTTCCCTGATATTTGCATGTGCAGACAGCAGCTGCTGCTGTGTCCTCTGAGCAGGGTTGCTTCAGATTCAGGGTTAAGCTGCTTCTGATGGCAAAGCAAGCAATTCATTACCATGAAGTTCTGAATTGAGACCTCTTTGGTAAAATATAAGGCAAACTAAGAATTCAGATATTGTGTAAGCATGTATTGAACAGCCTTTCAAAACATCTTTGTGAGGGGCTCATCTAAATTTCTAAGCACAGACAATAAAGAATGGAATTCTTTTTGGCCCATTGTTCATTACTGTTTGCTATATCCAACACTTTATTTTCAAAAGAAAAATATGAGAGGTTTCTGATCTTACCCATGAAACCATATTAACAATGGATGAACAGAAATCCATGGCACCTCTACTGCACAGACACTTTCTGAGGTTCTACTGTTACTGATACCAAAGCAACTAAAGCCAACTAGTCAAAGCAACTGTAACTAATTAAGAAAGTATACACTCATAGGAAGGCTTTATCATCTTATTTGTCCTAGAAAATTAATTATGTGTATTCAATGGAACTGTAACCACGGTGTTGTCATTCCATGAGCAGTAAAAGAAAACAGAGCAACCCACAAGTGCAGCAGTTTTAGTAATTACGAATTTGAGGCACATTTCTGTCTCATTATGCTTGAATATACAAACTACCGTGCAATAAACTCGGGGTCTAGGCATGACGTCACATTCTTGCTTCTCTTTTACGGAAAACTATCCAATTCAGCATCAGTATAAAAGGAACGAACAAATCCAATTCTCTTCAGTGAGATGTGAATATCAAAATGTAATTGGAGTATTACCTGTGGAATCCATTCAAATGAAATGCAATTCATTAGACACAAGAATCCCAGTGCAGTAGAATGGCTGCATACTTGAAACAGGAATAAACAAGAAATGCAAAAATCACTATTCCAAAGCTTGTCCAGCCCCATTGCCCATCAGGTATTTTATTTTCTTGTTTATAGTCGAACTTGCAGAGGAACATTACAGTTAGGCTGCAAACAGAGATTCTGCAGCAGTACAATCAGAATTCATCAGCACTGCATTTTGTCCTGATGCCTATATAGTTGCCGGAGGAAGATATTTTATTTACACAGCTGTGATGTGTTTTATAAACAGGTTGATTCTGACTTTCTGAAAGTTCATGGGGAATTATTGTGAAGGGAAGAAAAAAGACAAGCAGACACAAGTTCTCATGTGTTTGACTTCCTGCCATGTTTACCGATAGGACCACAAACTACTGCTTTTGTCTAGTTTCTCTAGAAATGAGACAAAGCTTTTTAAGGACAGGTTCCTACCTGAGCATGGCTGCACCAATCACTGTCATCACTTCTGTTGTCAACACACCTCTCAAGTGGAAAAGCAGGATTTTAATCTCAACTACCATTTGTTTTCCTCAGGTAACCACATTCTTTATCAGAAATGCTTTCTCTTCATCATGCCTTATCAATAATGTTACATTAGACTTACCTCACAACAGCTTATGCACAAATGATGATCTGATCCAACAAAATCCCCAGTCATATTTGTTTAGAATATTGCATCAGTGGAAAGTTTTAACTCAATCTGTTAGCTGAAGGTCTTTTGGACTGCTGAGTCATGCATGATTAATTCTAACAATATTTTAATTTCCTTCATGATTAGGTAACTAATGATTTGAAATGAGATTGGGTGTTCTAAACTGAATCAGAATTAGATTTTTTTTCTTTGATGAATTAATTATAATTGATTTATGAAGTGGCACTCTCTAGGGGCCTGACTTTGCAGTGCTTACTGATGAGGCTAAATTTCCATTGAAACCAATGAGCAATTTTCCTCAGTAAGCTTTGAAGGACCTACCCTTAAGACTTAGAAGGTATAACTAGGGCTAGCTTTTGAGCCACTCTTAGGACTACAATTACAAACACTCCAGAGCTATAATCCTAAAAATATGTTTTGCTAAGAACTACAGCAGCATTTCTGAGTAATGTGTACATGGAGTCATCTCCAGAGTTTTATGTCTTTCCATGAAGACAGTATTTTACTAGCAAAATAAATGCAGGAAACTTTAGTTGGAAGTACACGGGCAGTATACTCTTAAAGCCTTCTCCACCAAAACAATACCCTATGCAGATGTAGCTCCGTTATCTCCGCAATACTGGTTCCTCTTAATCCTTTTCTTGCAACTTCTTGATGAGCTCTCACAATCAAGATTAAGAAGCTGACTGCCTTTGATGGTCTAGGAAGGGATTCAAAGACATACCAATGCAGTGTTTTGCTGTTTTCTTAATTGTTGCTTCCCATTATTAAATAAAGCTATTTGTTGTTTTGGTTTTTTTTTTTCCTAGAGCAAATGGATAAATTCTATTTTTTCCAACACTATCATTGAAAAAAAAATCAGTTTTGTGCTTGCAATAAAATATTTTATGACCTTTTTTTTTTTTAATCAAGGCACGGGACTTTCAAGATCCTCTTCTTTATAGAGTTATTTATCAAGAAGCAAGTCTCTCAAAAATGAACATGTTTTAGAACTATTTTGCTGAGATAATTTCGTATGGCTTTTTAAAGCAATTTGGCAAGTATTTGTGATAAAAAAGCTCCTAAACAAAAGTAGCTGCACTTTTAGCACTCCAATTTGAGAACAACTTTAAAAGGCCATTTGTCAGATATTAGTACATCTTCATTTTTGAACCAGCTGTTGTATTAAATCTGCATAGGAGTTACAGCACCTGTCATCATCTGATGTCATTAGGTTGCTATGTAAGGATTTGAATGGACTTTTCTCCATTGGCATCAGCGGGTGTTGAATCAGCCATGCAGCCTCAGTCCTGTGAGAGCAGAGGTTCAGGAGACTAAGAATGACCCCTAATGACTGAACACAACTTTGGTTTGAGTTTCAAAGCTTTGATTTCAGCTTTTATAGGATTTTGCAGGGAGAGAAACAGGGTTTGCACTGACATTTCATAAAGGTATCTCAAGGAGTTTTAGGAACAGATGGAATATCTGCTAATTCTCTGCAAAAAGCAGTTACTTCAATAGTGACCTTGAAAACAAAAATAGGAAACAGAGGTACCTTCCTATTGAGCTGAAGTGGGAAAGCACCCAAAGCTGGAAAATCTTGAACTGTCAATATTTTGTGTAAAATTAAGCATCTTCTAGAAGCTTCTATGAAGAATGAATATTATTACTGGTGCTCATTATGTAGCCAAGTATTTCTCTATTGTTTTCAGAAAAATATAGTTATTACTGTTCATTTCTACAGAAACACTCATATATCGCATAGTAGTACACGGCTGTGCAACGCATGGCTAAGGTAATCACTTTATGATGATCAATAACCTTACAGTCTCAAAACCAATAGCACATTTAAAATATATTCTTATATTCTGTGATAAAAATATTTTGATATTATCACATAAAAAATATAATCTGGAAAACCTTCTGGAAGATAGCAGAAAACTGCAAACACAAAGGACTCAGATTTGTTACGTTACTGTCGTCCTTTTTGGAGCAGCATAAATTCAGCCCACTCTCTGAAGATAATGTAAGAATCCTTTATTGTGTCCCTGTGGACGGTGCTGATTGCCACCTTGCAGCAAGCAATGCACAGAAAAATATCTTCTTTGCTTCTTTACTTCCGTAAGAAAGGGATCTGTTTTTATGGTCTTTTCCCTAACAGACAGACCAGAGACTATCCCCAAATAAAACAGATTATCAAGGAGCAAAGGCTGGCTAAAGTAACCATTTCAAGCCAGATTTTACTAGTTTTCCTTGTTTAATTAGCAGTGTCATCTTCTGTCTGAAGCCAATGGCACTTGCACAAAGGGGTGCTGCTCAGTAAGTAGTCAGGGGTCTAGGAAAACTACAAGTAAGTTCTGTAAGCTTGACCTGGGGTGCCTACATAAACCGTATCTCCCCAGCCTCCAGCCACATCACCAAAGAACAAAGACAGAACGTGAGCTGCAGCACTGAGAACACCAGAGTTCACATTTCCATCATATGCTGAGATCTCCCAACACTTACTCGGAATGAATTAGGAACTCCAGTGGTGAGCTTCCTATCTCACTGCAGCTGAAGATTCACCCAGCTGAATTTTATTTACCATCCAGTTCCTGACAGGGACAGGACTTTGCTGGCTGGTTTCTCCACGCTAACATAAAGTAACACAGTTCACTGTAATTGGTAAAATGCCACTTGCCCCGCGACGATACTGTCCTGGCTGTGACACAGCACCGAGCTGAGACTTCAGGAACCAGACACACAATCTGCTCCAGGGGACTGTAACGATTCACACTCTGTAAACTAGACCACAAATTCAGCAGATGGTGACACGTATTCCCATCAAAAAACCCCTTGTCCCAAGTATCTATGGCACACTGATGAATTCCAGGCAAGCCCCCACTGATGGGAATGGCTGTTTTCTTGGACAACACATCAGGCATTGAACCAGGGATGGTCAAGGTCGAGAATATAAACACAAATTTAAAAACGAATCCTGAGTAGTAAGTGGTGTAAAAATTACCACACGGCACAGGGTGTTTAAGAAAGGCATTTAAGAAACTCTGAAGACAGTCCTACTTAGATGCCATATAAATTGAGGAAGCTTGTTCCACAGCTACAGTTTCTCCCTAAAAAACATTATTGTGCTTTCTGTCACAAGATGAAAGCAGGCCTCCATTATCTGGATGTCTCCTCTGCTTGAGTTTCATGTGATTTAGATATTATTCTTAGTACTGACATTTAATGTCTATAATGTGAGTTGTGTTTTAATATTCCAGACATTCAGGGAATAGGTATCAGGCTCTCTAATCCAAATGTTAATTTGGTTTTCTGAAGAGCATCAAGATGAATTCTGATCAGTCCTCTGCATTAGCTTCTGAGCTGAGATTTAATACCATATGTGAAGATGAAAGAGCTGATCAAAAGTAGAAATTACCAGCTGATTTAGAAGGTCAGTATTACAATAGACAAGTTGTCTAAGATTAGATTTCCATTTTCAACTTCATGTTTGCCTCCAAAATCAGTTCTCAGGCCAAGCATGAATAATGTGTATTCTCCCAGAAGACTCTGGTCTGTTTGTTGAGTGAAGCTGGCTGAACAGTAGGATTTCTGATTTGTGAAAAAGTTTTGGGGAGAAGCAGGGAGGGTTATTTGGTTTTATTCTGAATCAGACAAAAACTATTTTTTTTTTTTCCCACGAACTGGAAACTGACAGAATATTTCATTCTGACAACCCCAGCACTGAAACTTCCTGCAGGAAACAACCACACTGCACCCAGCAGCTGCTCGCCGAAATCGACATTCTTGGTACTTTCACGCTCGCTCATCGCCCACCTCGGTTTCCCCCGCAGCTGCAGGGGCCGCCCAGCCCTGCGCCCCGCACAGCCGCCCTGGCTCGTCAGCCCTGCCTCCCCGCTCCTGCCCCAGCAGCTACACCCCAGCTCCCCACCGCACCCCAGCTGGCCCCAAATCCCCTGTCCCCACAGGTCTGTCCCAGGCCTTCAGGCTCCAGGCTACAGACACTGGGCCTGCCGAGCCTTTTGGCTCTCAGCTCTACAGAAGAAAGACGGGGAGCCCTCAGGCATGTGGCTTTCCTAGGGCCACATGGGAGCCCTGGTCCACCACTGCTACGTCAGGATATCCAGTGCCTC
The DNA here is from genome assembly GCA_000699545.1 of Podiceps cristatus. Classification (NCBI taxonomy): domain Eukaryota; kingdom Metazoa; phylum Chordata; class Aves; order Podicipediformes; family Podicipedidae; genus Podiceps; species Podiceps cristatus. Next base: position 8,452 of record KL271297.1, on the reverse strand, counting down.
TGACTGAAAGTTTATTTAACATGAATGTCTGAAGAGAAACATTTTTGATTCAGCGAAAAAACTTTAGTCCTCTGGCGTGCACAGGTCATTCCTACTAAGGATACAAAGTAAGAGAAACCGTAGTGGCAGGCAGACCTTGCACAATCTCTCTTTTACCCCCTTCATCTCATCATGGTCTCATTTTCCCTGAAGGCAGATATCTATATGGACTTGGAGAAGGGCAATGGATTCTCCTTAGCAGTGAAACAGGCTTCCACTAAAGGCAATGGATTTTCTGGGCAGGATTCCAGGGCATTATTTATTCCAGCATGAAAAAAATCTGCCTTTCATAAATCAATGACAAAATCCTATCAGTGCAATCCTTGATTTAGAATTGTAGACTGCTGTACTTCATGGGGTGTGTAAGATTGAGTTCAGATTAATATTAGCAAGATGCACTTGAAAAGATGAATTTGCATATAGACATTGTAAAACAATACTACAAATGTTCTTTTCTAAAGTATAGCCTATAGAAATAGAAAATTAGTAATGCAACTTTTGAATGAGGACAATGTAAAATGTAGCACATTCAAGACACCAAGACTGCATTTATACTGCTAATGTGAACATGTTCAAAACAGTTCCCTGACACCAAGGCATGCAAAAACCAGCACATAAGCATATATGCTATTAAACTGTCTTTGAAAATAGGGTATCCGCATCCCAGCTGCCTATTGTGCGCGTCCTTGGCCCATGCTAGTTCCTGAACTGCACCCAGCCATCCTTGGGAGAGGTGTAAATTGGCCGAGGCCAAGAGTGAGCCACAAGCTACTCCAACAGTTTTGAAGTACGGCAGTGCTGCGGTGGTCAGGAGCGCAGTCTGAGATGTACCCACACTTAACAAGCCTTAAAAGTTCTGAGTTACTTAATTGTCAGAACTATGTAAATATGAATTAAGTATGCAATCTTTTTATCATATCAGAAAGCCACTGGAGTGTGTTATATACAATCTGGGTGGCTTACTAATGAGGATGAGCCAAATGAAAGCCTTATTTAAGTACAGCATGCTGACTAGAAGACTTCATTTCAGTCTTTCAAGATTTTTCTGCACCCTAAAGTCAATTACCCACAGAATACTAGATGCATGTTAGAATGACAGCAGGTCATGAATTTGTCTTCAAGTTTTCTCCAAGGGAAAAACGTTATTTCACCAAAGTGTTTTGATTTTCCATTGGGGAATATCATGATTCCATTAGGAAAAGCTAAATACCTTTTTTGTAGGGACACACAGGGGAAAAGAAGTATCATATTATTACTGCCGTTAAACTAAACTGACACATTTTTTGTCTGATTCCTCTGACAATTTTCTGTAGCTTCCTAAACTGCTGTAGTCTCATGTGAGCCAAGTTCATGTTCCCCCATCCGTATTTTCTTCTATGAGCTAATACCATTCAGTAAACCACTGAAAAAAATTATTTGGGAATATTAAAATGCTTTGCATCTTCCTACTGTTGACATTTCTTATTTGGGATCCTTTTGAACATTTTGTTCCCTATAAACATGTGGCTATATTCTAAATTAACAAAATTTTCCACTATAGAAATTGATCGTTGAACAGCTTTCTGACCTCATTTTTATTATCTGTTTGATGAAATCAAAAAAGGAAATGAAAGACTTCTCAATATTATTGATTCTATCATGACACTGTACATTGTTTAAAATTATGTTTTCTATTACACCCACAACACTTCAGAAAAGTCAATGATATGGTTCACGTTTTCAGCACAAGTTATTTTTCTCTTCTGATAACATCAATACCAATATTAAATTATATTGCCTATAATTAGTACAGACGCTTCTGCAAAATCATCCCCTATAATGCACAGATCAGACAAGAAGGCATGAGAATGGACAAAGGTGATCAAATTCTACTCACAGAATTTCCAACAGTCTATTGAGTACACGGCCACAAGTTGCCTTTCACGAAAAATAACTGACAGGCCTGATGTAGTGAAATGACTTGTGTAAAGTGATAATGCAAGTCAAGAAGACAATCTAAATCATGTTACTCTTAATCCACTCAGATACGCTGTCAACCAGCATATCCACTTATGTCTATGTAAGTGCAGAGAGGTCATATGGAAGACAAATTAACCAACTCTGCACATTTAGCTAGTCATTAATGACAACTTTGAGGCTTTTATTGGATTCTATGACATCTAAAAATCATCAAAGTCTTTTTTTTCTGTGCAGTTTTACAAGGATACAAGCATAAACATGCACAGAAGCCTTTTTGTCTAGGCTGTCCATGATCCATATATAAAAAGGTGGAAAGAAAAATCTTTCACCATGGTAAATTCATCAAGTTGTAATTTTTATAATTAAGATTTGTTCATTTCACTGACACCACTATGCACAATACAAATCTTTTGCCATTCCAGCAGACTCTTTTAGTATTCTTGTCAGAGCAACATATATAATTCCATAATAAAACCATGACTATGATGTGGGACAGAAGCTTTATACAAGTCACATTCATTAAAGAAATCTGAGCCACAAGGCCTCTTTTTTCGCCAATAATATTACACTCAGTACAAAATGTCAAAGATTTTGTAATGTGTTCCCTTGAGAATCTTCTTAAAATTGGGCTGAGTTAAATATTCTGCATCTATTAATTTTGCCTTCCTGTTTTTTATCTTCTCCTTACACTTTTTTTCTTTTCATCAATTCCTCCCTACAATGGGATTTTAGGAAACTACTGCCACATTTTGTCAATGCCATTTCAAAAACTTAGTTTGTACTAAATCACCCAGTCAACCTGAGCATAAATTCTGCTACAGAGAATTCTCTATCATAAACAAAATAAATTTAACTTGCAGAGTTTGGTGAGAGGGAAAAATAGTTTATATTATCAATCTGAAAATGAAGAATTTGGTCAAACTAGCAGCAAGTATAACTATAATCCTAAATTTGCATCTACAGACAGTTGTATACAGATCTGCTTAGCCTAGACTATTAGTCCTCTGTAAGTTATCGATACTGGGCAAAAAAAACATAGTATTTTTTTTCTATATAGCCATTACACTAATAGCCAGTATTATATCCCAACATTAAGCATGCTTCCATAGTCCTGATCTGAAATCCTAACCTACTTATCCCTTAATTATTCTGTCACATAATATTCATCCATTAGGAAGTTAAGAAATTGTTTTAAGACTGAGTTTTGATACACAATCAAAAAGAAGTTACGGATAATACGAAATGTTTTCACTCTAATTTTACCAATTCTAAGCTAAATGGTCAAGCTCCCATTTCTCAGCTTGCATTAATAACAAAATTGCATTTTTCAAGGCTGATGATGTCACATTTAAGCAGTACACAAACATGATTAATGATGTAACTTTGTAGTAACATTTTCAGAAAAGAGTTCACTCAAAATCCAGATGTGACAACAGTCATCACAAAAACATTATTAAGATTTTTTTTTTTTGTGGTAAGAATGATCATCAAAGTTATGTCCTTGCAAGTGTGAGGGCACAGGTTACAAAGAGGTTACAAAAACCACTGAAACATTCTAAGTATATTTCCATTATTTTGATTAAAACTGATCCTGAGGGGTCAAAGTAAATTTGATCTGTAATTAGATTGCAGTAACCAACAAATATTGTGTGTTTGTCAATGCTTTATACCAGAAGATTATAATGCAGTATCGATGCAATCCAATGCTTTGCAATGGAGGTAACAAATAAGAGAATAAAGGGAAAAGAGACTAGGAGAGAGAGACTGAAGTCAAGAAAATACAAAACTACACAGGGAGGTTAGAAGTCCATGGACTGAAGAGGAACTACATATAGAGTCATACACATAAATATAACATATAGGCAGGCATGACAGACTAGAAAGAGGTACTGTGTTACACAGACAGACACTCAAATTAGGGACCATTTGGTCATATGTATGTTCACATACATTCCTTCATTTCAGAATAATAAAGTACTTTCTAAATCAAAAGCAAGCCAGTTGTGTTAGAGTTGCACCAGAGTCCCTAGTCAAGAAGATTTGGTGCAAGACCTGAACTGGTTTGCTCTCTTGGCCAGCAAAGGATACTAGGGTTCAAGACTTCACGGCCACCCCAATTTGAAGATGCCTTTATAACAACAGACAGAACAGTTTCCTCTGGCAGGTAAGAAAATTTAGCCCCTTGTATGTAAGGAGGGAGCACCAAACTTATACTGACCAATTTCAGAAGGGCTGACTTCAAGAGGATAACTATAATTTCTACAAGCTTCACTAACATGAAACTCAAAAAGTACTTTTTGTCTAGCTGCGTATCATTTGAACACAACTGCAAAGCGATCTTGAAATGCCCATGTTGTTTCTAACTGAAATTTTGATGTGAACAGCTTGTTATCAATTAAGGCTCAATTACAACCCAACACCCAAAACAGATGCCAGAAATACACCACAACTTCCCTTCCAATCAGGAACCAGACTGCCTCTTATTGCTGCAGTGACGAAATGATCAAGAACTACATGCAGTACTATGGTAGTAAAGGAGCAGATGTCTTGACATAACTCAAAACTGAAGCAGAGCAGGGGAACCACTTCCTTTCCACCAGTGCAGCCACAACAGCAACTGCTTGGAGGTTGAACAAGGCATTTCTTTCAGCACACAGACTGAACAGGCACTTTTGATTCCAGGCTGGTAAGCCCCAATAATTATTTTTTTCCCTTGAACAAATTTTAACAAAGAGAGAATTTGCACAGAACTTTCCTTTCCATGTGTGATCTGAAATACGAACTCCCTTCCCCTTCAGGACTTCACAGGCCTCATATTCCTTCATTTCTGAAATCTGAGATCCCCATTCCTACCCTGGTTGCAATCTCAAAAACCAGTTCTGTTCCTCCTCAGAATCCTGCTTTACCCCACATCAGTTGCTCACATGGAAAGAACTAATACTGGGAAACTAATGTATTTTTAGCTGACTCTAATGTGACTTAGCAGCTGGAAACAAGGACAGCTTGTTCCATGAGAACGCCACCCGGTACGCCACCATGGACAGTTAGGAAAGTATTGGTACAATTTTAAATAACATTCTCTAGCCAGACATGCTTTCCAGGAACTTCTGCCATCTCCAGAGCTCCAGTCAGGCTCCGCATGCCATGTAACTTCAGTTGTAACAGCTCCCTCGCACTCAGCTGTCAGCAAGGAGCTCCCTCATCAGAGGGGGAGCCATCCCCAGCCAGGGGCAGCCGTGGGAGGTACGGCAGGCCATCGTTGGGCACGATGCAAGGAGATGCAGGAAACAAGAACATGGAACAGGAGTCGTGCACTTAATTGTTTTCTAAAGACAATAAAAAGAATCCGTTCACAATTGTTCGCGAGAAAAAGCACATGTAATATTTTCAGTGTGCGGCTGTCTTAACGATAACTTTTTAAGTCTCCAAACTCTGAGCTCCTTTCCACTTACTTTCCACTTAACCTGAGAAACAATGAAAATGTTAACCTATGTTAAACAAAGGTCCACCTTGCTCTTTTGAAAAAATATTTGTAGATCATCATGAAAAAAGCACTTTTCACTTCTCCTGTGAAAAATGGCTGAAATTTTGCATGTTCATGCATTTTCCTCAGTTGGTTTCCTTTACATGTGCAGGACTCCGGTATAAGGTTGTTGGGTTTTTTCTTTAAAAACCTGCCATTGTTTCACACATCACCACTACAGTCTCACAGACAACAAGTGGCCCGAGGCCTCAATTAATTTAGCAAACACAAAACCAGTTCTAACCCCACGTAATGGCTTCCGCAATGTCCTACAGCAATATACAACACATGACCTACTCTTAACCAGTCAAGCTAGCTACACCATTTCAGAGATGTCTTTGTAGATGACTCAGGACCTTGAGAAAGCAAAGTCTCATAAAACAACTGGGTAGGAAGGATCGTTTCTGATTCTTTGCTGATTCTATTGTTTTATTTATTTAAAATATTTAGAAAACTTCTCACATCAGTCATAGTTCGAAAGGGGCAAGATCTTCAGTTCCAAGCCCTAAAAATCCTGACACTGTCCATGTTTTTCTGCCATTCATTTTTATTATCAGTTTAAGTTCAAAGCTACTTGCTGACTGCTGCAAATGAGCACAACAGAAAAGTCATTCTCGTTGATTACTATTTTGAAATGATTCATTTTCTTTCTAATATGCGTCAGAGCCAGCCAACGCTCCCTTTCTCTACCCTGGAGAAAAGCCTGTATCAGGCCCAATGCTACCTCCAGAGACATCTGTCTTGCCATCATATAAGCGGACCTGGTTCCCTCAGTTGGCTGAGGGACCTTCGATACCATGAGAGTGCAAAGCACTCTGTACAGCTGAGCTGCAGCCATTTACTCCTAAGGTCAGGGAGTGCTGCGTTTTGAGACCTTTAAGCTGTACAGCAGATCAAAATAAAATATGCTGCTTCCTTATACTTGTTTATTTTTATGCCAGGAATACAATAAAGTTCATAGGTGAACTTTGTGTGATTTAGCTCCCACATAACTAAACTAAAACCAGAGGTTAGGGGATGACTGGCATTGCGAACTGTTTCTGACCTCTGGCAGACATGCACGGGCTATTTCTGGTGACAGTAAGACCCAGAGAAGTTTCAAGAAACAACCTAAAGACTATGTAAAGCCAAGTTACCAAAGCTAACCATATAACCCAATTTTAGCAGAATATGCAGTCATATTTCAAGCTTGTATTATGGCACAGTAAAGCTAAAGAGCATATTAACGTCTCTCTAGTGATCCTAATTTTATTTTCGACTGCTTTTCCCCATTTGAAATTTGCAATTCAATGCAATCAATTTCACTTCAGTTAAACACTTTAATGTGCTCTAATAAAAACAGGCAATTGATATTCTAATTCTGTTGTATTGAAACTAGCACTGTATTATGAACACATATGACAAAACAGAGCAAGCACTATAGCAGTTACACAGAGGAAGTCTTTCCCTCAGTTGTTTATATGAGATACAATACCAGTCTGTACAGCACATTTAATTTCAAGGGGTTATAATGTACTTTTCAAATTGCACCTTTAAATATCAAATTACCTTAATTTCTATCTACTGTTTTTGAGATGTATGAGAGTAGTCTTTTAACACTTCACAGCAGTACCACATCAGAATTTAAGGACCACTCTTGCAAATATTTTTTCCGCTTCAACAGGGAACACTCAAATACATGAAATATTTCACTGGACCAGGATCTAGGACTGCAGAGGAAGACTGCAATTCACATTTTATTGAAACTGCATGGAGAAAGAACAGAGGTACAATGTAATTACTAGAGACAGATTCCAAAATTTTCATAAAATCTTTTCTGAGAAAGCCTCAAAAATTTCCTGCCTTCTGTTGACTGTATCAGAGGATGCCAGAGGAGGAATGAAACATTTTGTAAGTTTTTTCTGTGTGTTCCCATGCTGGAATTATTTTTAGACAGCATAGTTACCACTAATAATCACATAAATAAACAGAAGAATAAATAGTGTCCTTAATTACCACTGACTAATGATGAGAATCTCATTTTCAACTGCTGTCTCTGTTTAGCCACCAAAGATCCCTGCAGTACCAATTCAGTGTTGGTTCTGGATAAAGACTACAACCTAAGGAACCACCCACTGCACTCTCGTATTCTTTGCTGAAGCCTTCTGAGCATCTAGAACTTGACTCTCACTCTAATTTTCCAAACAAACCTTCAAATGCATACCTTTACCCTCAGAAACAGTGAAAGCTCATGCAAACTTAAAATCAGAATCGATTTACAGTTGGTTTTGATGGTTTGTTTCTTCAGACAGATACTCATATTCAAGGCAAAGGTATTTTGCATTACACTATCAAACATGAGCAGGATCACTTTCAAAAGGATTAACGGATTTGCATTGATGAAATACTGCTAGACACAACACACACAATTACTGGTCTTACAGCTGATACTTCTCTCTCTTACATGTGCTACCTGCTAGCACCAATTTAATCATTTTTTCTTCTGAATTATGGTCAGATCAATTACCTCAAAGAAAGCCAAGTTTATTTGTGAATCAATTACCTCCTATATGTTTTTTACACTATTATTTTTTCAGTCTTTCTTGATAAATAAGAAGCTATTAAATTTGGACAAATATTTTTACAAATCAGTTGGTAGGCAGGCAACAATGACAATATTGAAAGATTTCCATAGAAATGAGCTAATTACTTCTGTCTGTTTGCAGTGAAATAGTTTTAAGTGGGTTTTGCATATGTGTTGCCAATCTGGTAGGCAGTGAGAGTTGCAGAAAATGTAATTAATAGATAAACGTGGCACAAAGTATGGGAGGTTGTGTTCTGAACTGTTCAGTTGTTTTGTTAACTTAGACCCTGTGTAATTCCTGATCGATAAAGCAATAATTAAATCAATCATTTCTTCTCAGAGATGCATCCCAGAGTCCTGAGGGAATT
>KL271296.1:42790-53358 GCA_000699545.1 Podiceps cristatus | reverse complement strand
TAAGACATTGAAGAAGCCTACTCTAAAGTTTTCTCACTTGCTAGTCTCCCTTTTTTATGATCAAATTGAGAGATTAATCCCAAGTCTACTTTATTTTGGTCTTGATTAACCTTTCTTTTTTCTCTGAAAGAAAATTTTTTGGAAAGTTCTCTCACAGGTTTGGGGTGTTTTTTCCAACCAAGGTAAGTGCATGACCATGTTATAGGACAGATGAACGTGCGCAACCATGCCAGCCTCGTAACCGTTGCAATTATACACTGAGCAGAATCTGTGCTAATATTACTGTTCTGCACAGACTCCATATTTTCAGTAGTTTCAATTTTTAAATCTTCCCGTGACTGCTTTTATGATTTTTTTGTCTTTGTTTCTTCTGTTGAGTGCGTGAGCTACATTACATTAACGTTTTGAGACTAATCCTGAAAATCCCTTGTTGAGAGGTCTATTTTTCAATAGCTGAATTACTGAATTGTAGTAAAATGTGGGAATTATGCTAAACACAGCTTTTCAAGAAAAAAATGTTTTGAAATTTTCAAAACTGAGATGGGATATTTAGGGTGAGGTGTTCAAAAGTGAGAGTTAGAGGGATTTAATCACTTTTGAAGCTGGACTTAGAAAACCCTCTCATTTAGGTCATGGCATCCTCTAGTCCAGCCCTGCTGGACAGAGTCGAAGCTGAGTTTGGTGACAATGGTCACCTTTGACAAGTTTCTGGTTGAGTTTGAGCAGGGCCTGATTTGATTTATTGCTCCTTAAATTGATGTGGCTTACCTCACAGTCCTCCATGGTTGAAGGGTAAGCTCAGTTTCCTCCTCTTTCAGCTGGAGATGATGGGAGCAGGCAAACACTTCACCACTCTGAAGTGCCAGCAGAAAGGCTTTCAGGATTGTGGCCAACACCCTCTACAAGTACTTTTTGGATCTGTCTCGGCTTGAGCAGCGACATTTGAACAGGCATCAGATTGTGAGGGAGTGTAGCTAACTAAAAAGGTGAAGTGGAGAAAAAAGCTCAAGTGAATCCATCTAGGGAAAAGAGTGTCTCTTTAATGCAAAAGGTTTTAAACAGAAAACTGAGGGTACTGTTTTTAAAGGAAAGTAAATGAAGGTACTTGGAAAAACATCCATTTGGCCATTTAAAAAAAAAAAAAAAAGAAAAAAAGAAAAAAAAAAAATCTTTGTTCTCTTTGCTGGTGGATAATAACGATTGGGAGAAAAGGGGAAGAGGAATACCTGAAGACAAAAATTGTCAGTGTTGGTACTTTCAGTAAGTATGTTTTACGTATAGATATTGAGTTGCTCATATAGTCAAAGACTATAAAAAGGGTTTAAACACAAGTAGAGGGCATCAGACTTAATAAATCTTAATTTACATTTCAGGGAGCCAGCACCAAAGGGGTGTATGACCTATTATCTGGTTGTAAAATTTATTTGAATGAAGTATGGCCTCTCATTTTTAAAAGTGATATAATTTGAAAAATATGCAGTGATTAAAAATAAACATTTTCCATACATACATTATTACTTTAATATTAAGTTCCCAGATACAGTCAAATCACACAGTAGCATTACCAGGGAGTGTTTATGGCTCCTTGCTTCCTGCTTCAGGTCTTTTGGACTGAAAGTTGGTATTTACAGATACCTCTAAAATGGTGATACCTCTAGAAGAGCTAATGGGAGCATTCCATGCATTCAGGAGTTTCTGTTTTACAAACCTGAAGACTAGAGAAGCTGAGAATGAGTAAAGTCCTAGGGAACAAGGGATTTTGGTATTCTGACCTGATGCCTGTGTGCTTTTGCTGTTATTTTTTTCCTTTTATGAAATTAATTTGATATTTTTATTGGATATTACAGGGATTACTTCTACTCCATGGAAACTTTCCAGCACAGAATATATGGACTGTTGCAAAGGGTTTGGAGATGAAGAGTGCTAAGGGTACAACTAGCCAAAATCAGTGTGGGTAAAAAAAATCCAGGATATTCAACTTCTGTAAAGAGACCTTCAAACAGAATAAAAGAATCTTGTTCAGAGGCTTATACTAAGAATAAAATGTATTATTAATGCTTAGGAGTGGCTCTGTTTGACTAAGAAAATGCCATTAGAACCAAGTATTTATAACTAAACACACTTGAATAGAAAACATGCAGAGAAAACTCTTGGTAGTTCATTTGTCAAAAGCTGTCTGAACCGTAGCCCTGTAATAATTATGTACTAGATATCACAGGCAGAGAAGCTGGAGACTGCAAACTGACTTCCTCATTCTTTCTCCTTCCTCCAGGAGTGGTTTGGATTAGGTAGTCAGCTGAAACTTCCAAAGCACGTATTTTCTTACCATGGTACGGCGACCCATCTGCAGGTATTTCTTGCTTAGATTCCCACTAAATGTTTGTTTGTTTGTTTGTTTGTTTCTTTCCCTTTTGTCCATGAAATTATAAGTTTATTCGTGCATTGACTTAGTTAAATGCTTCGGAAGTCCCCCCCGCATGCGTGCACGCACACACACAAATGCACAGAGAGGAAAGCAACCTATGAGCTGAAAAAAAAAGACAACTGGGCATTGCTGAACGTAATCCAACAACTCTCTGGTTCCTTGTCCTGAACAACAGATATTCTGTATCACCTAATATTAACAAACAAGAGACTTTTTCCCACGCCATTATATATTTACATTAGCCTACTGTTCAAGCTTGGCATGTTGGCTTCCTAAGACTATTTGATCCCAGATGCAGCTCTGTGCCAGATTTGCTGGAACAAAATGCAGTGAGTGGACAAACCTGTCCTGCTGCATTGCTTCTAGCCTTTTAAAAACAGAAAGCATTTATCTGACTCATTACTGTAAATGTACTAACAGAGCATACCGGTGATGATTTTCTGACTGAAAGTGCCTGCATCTGCTCAAAAGGTTAACATGGGTGCAAAGTAAGTGCATATCATGACACATTTTTGATAACAGCCAGGGGCAAATATTAAGTAGCTTATCTTTTAAAGAGAGAGATAAGGAAGAAGGGTTGTGAGGTTCTTGCCAATAAACGTATATTCATCACAACTGACGCTCCCGTGCATTGCAGGCGGGTAGGGCTGGTAATCGGAGCACCGGACGGAAAACCATGACATCTGAGTTGTAGCCCTAACTCTCGACTTTTGCTGGGGCCTTTGGCAAGTGATTTAGAGCTAAATTAGGCTGCGTTCTCTTCCTGAATAGGTGAAGGGGGGAGTTTTCACACATTTCCACTTTCTCCAACTGCAAAATGAGATGTTTTTGCTTTTCTTTGAGACCTACAAACAAAAACTACAAATGAAAGAAAGAAGAGTTATCAGGTGTTTTTATGGTGTTGATAACACAGTAGATCTGGAAAGAAATGTGGGAAGTTTGTATCCCTGTATTTCAGTAAGAGGCCACAAAATCCAGGCCCCTTGAAAAGGGAAAACTTGAGGAAGGATCTTAGAGAAATTGCTCTGAACATCTGCAGTGTGCATCTTTCAAATACACACACACATATATTTATGTAATTTTAATATATTTACATATATTTGTTTGTGCCTGTATGGAAATACATGTATTATGTGTGTCCGTATTAGGCTTTCTATTTGTAAATACAATTTGAGGAGGGCCTTTTTTCCACTCTCTGGGTAGGTTAATGTTTTTTTAAGCAGTTACATATAAATTTGTCTTTAAAAGACTGAATGCTTACCTCAGAAAAATGTTGAGACAAGTAACCGCATTCTGTGTGGTGGCTAGCATTACTAAGAATACGTGGCTGTTAAATTTCCCTGCCTTTTTAACAAGCCTAACCTGTAAGCTGAACTCAGCTTCAATGGCAGGGTGCAATCCGTGCAGGTAATTGGGATGCAGCTGCTGTGAGAGACTTTTGGCATAGTCTGATGCGCTCAAGATCGGCGGCCTGGATATGCTCTGATGAAATATCCAGGAGAGCATTGCGATGCATACGTGTTAGGATCCCTCACAACAGGTATTATAATACTATTAAACCTTCTCCCCATGCATTAAAGTTGTCTGCACAGCACAAATCTTAAGAGGAAGTCAAAGTCATAAATAAGCCACTTTGTAGGAAACTGTTTCATCAAATCACTGGATAATAGCCTGGCTCTTACAATTTTCTTTGAAATAATTTCTGCAGGGAAATAGTTCGTGCATAAAAGCAAGATTCAGAGATTGGTAGGAAGAGACGAGAACAGGGTGGCAGTAAAAAGGAAAAGCAAAGCCAGTTTCACTGACATCATACAGTGTCTCTTCCACAACACATAAAATAATAGAGCTTGCAGTTAAAAAAAAACTAAGGAAAATATAATTAGTGCCCAGGAACAGCTGAAGCAAACGCTAGAGGGGAAATGGGAGTTCATTCACACGACACAATTTTTGGTGCTTAATTTCAGTGGATAAATTATCCAGCATGTCTCCCTGGAGTTTTTTTCCGCTTGAGAGGGAGGAGAAGGTCTGTCAAAGCTGAACTAACGCCTCCCCCAGAGCGAGTTCACTCTCCCTATTACGGAGGTTGTCCAGAGAGGCTGTCAGCTCACTTAGCCCGTCTTTTAGTCTTTTAAGTTGAGTGGTGTGAATAGTCTTCAAAATGCCTTTGGGTTTCCCTTTGCCCAAAGATTGAGGGAATGCTCCTTTTCATTCTCAGCCGCAGGAATTAAACAATAAGATCAAAATCTTGTAATCTCCTTGGGAATTCCTTTTAGTTGTATGGGATCTAAAATGACGGTTTTCCCCTAAATTGCTGGGCAAATGAAGGCAGAGGCTAATCATACAGCTGGCTTTCGATGCAAACATTTCCAGTGTCTGGTCTGGTGCCATTTGTTCGGGATCGCTTATGAAACAAATATTTTAATGGTTTTTAATGTCATTAAGCATTGATCTTATGATCTGTTTACAGGAAGAATAAGAGGACCCAGAACCAAAGGAAACTTTATTATTCCTTTTTTTTTTTTGGCCTTTTGTTGTACCAACTTATGGAAAGGACCATCCTATAAAACAGAATCCTACTAGGGTCTCCAAACAGGTGATATTTAGTGTATTGCTTTCAGTAAAAGCAGCACAACTAAAGATTTTTAATTTACAGCAATATTATTCACTCTGCCTCAGCACTCTGTGGAACACATGATAACGAACAACCATGTATTATGCGAAAACTGCCATCTTTATTCTTCACCAAACAAATCTTTTAAAGCACATATATCTGTACTGCAGGAATGTGCAGGGAAAAAACCCCTAGACCTTCATTTTAAAAATGAGATGCAAATTTTAAATCTGCAACTGCATCTCCCCTGTGAGAAATTGATCCCCTACAATTTCCTATTAGAAGCTAAAACACCAAAAGGAAAACACTTGCCAACCTTTGGGTATGCTTGTTCTCCAATGAAACAGTCTGGATTTGCAGAGGTGCAGACCGGGACTTTGGATACTGGGGGAAAACGTTTGTGAGTGAAGTTCAGCCTACAATGAGGTTTGGTTTGCATGCAGGAGGCTTCTTACAATATCAGTATCACAAATTGAAATTGCTTACAATTTCCCCTGCTTTTCCAACTTTGATGATTTTTTTCCCTTGGACATAGTTTTAGTTGTGTATATCCCACATCTCTCTAAGGCTGTCACTCGGAGAGAAGAATGTTCAGTCCTTACAGTATCACTTACTGTACCGCCTTCGCTGTGGGAACTGTCATTACATCAAAAGGTCTGAAGGACTGGAAAGGAAACGTGCAGTCATTCTGTCCAGTTATGAAAATTGCTATGAGTGCAAATTATCTCCAGCTTTACAGAAAGCATTTTCTGTTGAACACCAATAGTGCCTTCAATAGTGAAAGGTATCTCAAGTTATTCGCATGGGAAAGCAGGTGTAAGGGAAGGTCTTGATTTGTTATGTTCAGTGTCACTTTTGGGTTTTAACCTTAAACTAAGAAAGAAATCCATGGAAACTTTAAATGACCTACTCACAACATGCTTTAAATTTGTTAAAAGATTTGGAAACCTTTTCATGAGTTTCATCTACTTTCCAGATGTCATCGTAGAAACAAATGTAATATTACCATTTGCTATAAAAACTTCCTGCAGCTCTATTAACAATTTTCCCATGATGTAATTAGAAAGAAGGTGCAGTGTTTTCTTTGGCATCCATGGGTAAAATGCTCTGCATGCTTATCCTGCTATAAACCCAGGGCAACTCCGTTCATTTTAATGAAGTTATTTTGGACTTAGTTCATGTGGAATTTGGCTATACCTTTATCTATAGCTGGATATCTTCCCCCAGGGGCAAATACAACAACGTTTGTACATTTTCTTTAGATTTCATATAGGAAGGCACTATTCTCAATATCAAGGACGTTTCTACTATTCTGAGCAGGGTAAATGCTGTAAAATCTTTTAGGTCCAGATTTGGGTAGGTTTTCCAATGTGTCCATAACTTGCTTGAATAAGCTGGAGCATGTGCAAGTGCCGAAGCCAGGGCCTTCCAGCCTCTTCTCTGAGCCTCTTATTCCTTTTTGTTCGGTAATCTGTTACGTGAGGTTCATGGTTGAGAACCATTCTGGAGTCTGATGCCACATTTCTATCACAAAGCATTTACCTTCTTATTTGAGCCAGCCGATGTCTCTGGTAGTGGCAAGGTGTGGCATGTGCCAGTTTCTCTGTACCACTGCTGTAGGTAGATGACTTTGGACTTTGATACCAAACATGGGTACATTCATTTCTGTTTCTCACAAAACACAAAATCTTCTTTGGGCTTGGAACCTGCCTAGCATTTCTCAACCAGAGAAGTCTGTACACAAATGGCCTTTGAATAAGGCCTTTTTGCCTTCTCTCTTTTATCTAAATGAATGACAATAAGAAAGGGAACTAGAAGGGGAAAAAATTAGGTTTTAATGGAAACACATTTCATCTTTTGTTTTCTGCTTGCCATAAAACATTAACATAGTAAACAAATTGATCTTTGCTCTTAAATTCTTTAATAACATACAGTATTTTGAGTTTTGTCATGGCTAAGGTATGGTTAAAC
The DNA here is from genome assembly GCA_000699545.1 of Podiceps cristatus. Taxonomy (NCBI): domain Eukaryota; kingdom Metazoa; phylum Chordata; class Aves; order Podicipediformes; family Podicipedidae; genus Podiceps; species Podiceps cristatus. Next base: position 46,351 of record KL271296.1, on the reverse strand, counting down.
CATGTTGTGTTGCTGGTTTCATTCACACCTCTATTGTCACAGTTCTTTGACATCAAACTACGTTTTTTAAAATAAAAGTTGCATGTAACCCACTTCTGTTCATAGACACCTTCGGTAAAACATCACCCTTTTGGGGGGATGTTTCAGTACATTAGTGGTAATGGTGTTTTCTGACCAAAATTGCTTTTTCTTGGGACATAGTTCAAAGTCCATGCATTTTTGTGGTTAGCCCCTGCTTTGTGCCATACGGTACGGTACCTTTCTGAATGCTGCACCCCCACATGAGCAAAGCTTCTATAGGATGCTCTGAAACATTATATTCTAGACAGCTAATCCAATCGTAGGACTGATACCGCAGTATTACAATAGCTGACAGAACTATTTGAAATAAGGGTATGTAAAAAACAAACAAAAAACAAAAAAAAAAAAATGAAAGTGTCACTTTGGTCCACTTTTCAGAGTGGTTGGTGTTATATTATATAACCTTTTTTCTTTTTTTAACGCAGTGTAGTTCACAATAATTTAAAATACTCTATAGACATTTAAACGATATACAATAATATAACTTAATTGGATCCCTCAGTTGTACTTAACAAATACTATTCTAATATATTTACAGTATCTAGTACCATAAGACTGTGCATTACTGTGCTTGGGAGCTTTATTTGCTTCCTGTCAAGAATGTAGTGAAAGTACAGTATATCACTATTATTCAACAACAATACCCATGAATCAAAGGGACTGCAAATTATATGGAGTGTCTCCAGCATTTTGGGGGGCCCCTGTTGACTTCTGTGGAGTTGCACTCATTCATGCCAAGGCTGAGTTTGAATTTCTAGCTGGTATTTAGAAACCAACAGCAACAACGAAAAAAATGCGCCCTTCAATTTTGGATTGCTCCATGGGAGACTCATCAAAGGGGTTTGATTTTCAGAGGGAAATTGCTTGGGGTCAGAAAGGCAGGTCCTCACGAGTGTTTAAACCAAGATTCCCAGGTGATTAGTTACTTTTGATAATACAGGTCCATAAATCATGGAGGTAATCCTGGCTCTTTCATACATCCAGCATATAGGAGCTGGCAGAGCAGTAGCTCCACCAGCCCCTTGCCCCAAGAGCGCTGTGTGGTGTGGGAAGTGCTCCCATGTCAGGTGGGGAGGGCTCATGGCTATGCAGCCCCTCAATGAAAGTAATAAAATGAAACAAAAGCTAGAAATGCAGATATGCAGACGTTAGGAAATTTTTAATCCAAGTTTTCAGAAAATCAGGTAGGGACCCTTGCTACAAGCAAACATTTATGTGATTAACTGTACTGTATTATAAGTGGGAAGATCTGACTCTTGGGGTTAAAAGCACTAGATTTTACAGTAGTAAACTATCTGAGGATTTTTTTTAAATCTCACATTGGGAAAAGGTGTGTGAATTACAATTGAGTGCTGGTGTAAAAAGTAAGCTTCTCTCTAAAAACATTCATGTATTTACCAGGGGGTACATTATTGCCAACCTTAGAATAATGATGGCACAGACTAACCCATATTTTAGCTTTCTTATGCCCATGAAGCCATCACAGCTCACAGGTTGCAGCAACCTAGAGCTCAGCTACCATATTTTTATTATCTTCTCAGTTCATACCGAACATAAGTTATTTAAAACTATTGGTAATACTAACTTTCAACCGTTACAGGCAAAATGCGATGCTTGGAAGATCCTGCCAGTGCATCTAACAGCAAAGCAAAACCTTTGATATTTGTCAAAGCATGTCTTTGTATCCTAAAGCTCCCTACAAGGAGCTGAGGGCAAGTGCTCCACACCTTAAGCCTGAGTCTAACAAGAGTCATTCTTATTCAGGAGGCAAGTGGGAAAAGTCTTTATCAAGCATTTGTAACCACAGTTTTGAATGATCGTTTTGCTCAGTTCTGGTAATTGCTCAAGGCCTACAGTAACTGAATTCTCTAATAATGGAGTGACAACAAATCAGTAGCATTGAAGAATTTAGGGAGAACCCAATACAAAAATCATAAAGTCAGAGTTCCAATAAGTTTACATTTAGTACAGAATTAAGACATAGCTACCCGTTAGTGCTTAGAATTTTTTGATACTATTAAAAACATAAATAATTATTTTTAATGTTCAGTCAGAGTTCCAGTGTCACTGGCAGCTGATGTACTTTTGTGAACTTTCTTTTTTCCAAACTGATAGTGAAGTATTTCCGCCATAGATTTTGTCTCCCTACCAGTTGTTTTCACTCTACCTGCTTTCTTAAAAATATAGGTTTTTGCAGCAAGACTGCTGTGTTCTAGTCAGTGAAGATTTCACTTCCTTAAAAAAAAAAAAAAATAAAAAAGTCTTTATTTGCACAGGGCTTGGTGGTTTTGTTGTAAAATAAGAGTGTCTTTTTCTTCTAAATTTCATGGGAGCTGCAATGCAGTCAGCTTCTCTGATATGTATAACTTAAAACTAGGAGAACTCTGCCACACCCAGATTGTAGTTTAAAAAAAAAAAAAAAAAAAAAGAGAGAGAAAGTTTCGTGTGGTTGTCAACATCACCTTAATCCTGTTGCCCTTGTTACCAAAGCAGTTACAACAGCCAGCCAGCTAAAATGCACCATCCTTAGAGGTGTACATAGTGGGAAGGGAGTGATTGTTGTGGTGTTGGTTGGGGTATTTTTCCCAAATATTAGATGTGCAAAATGATGCTGTCGTCATTTGTTGTACTCCACTTTCTTCACTCGTGGTGATTTGTTCTGTTCATTTGCACATGATGCTGTTATTTGCAGGTGAACACCTCTGTCCGCTCGCTACACGTGTTGCACTTCACAAAGCAGCACCAGTGGAATTTGCAATTACATTGCCACACCTTGGTGTACTGGTGTGTGTTGTACCCTCTTCCACAGCACATCATGTCACACCCATCTGCGTTGGGAGAGGTACGGTTGCAGAGTCGTCCCTGGGTACCGACGCTCCCCGTGGAAGCATCTTCCTCACAGTAGTTGGGTGACTTTTCAATATACACTAAATCCGTTTCCATGGGTTTCTGGTAACTCTTAATCTGCTTGATCTTCAGGAAAGTTGGTTGTCTTAGTCTACTGGCTCGTACCACCTCCACTTGCACTGCAGCATTGTATTTCTCTTTCAAAATATATCCAATCTCTCTGAATTTAGGAAGCGTGGTCCAGCAGGTCTTAGTTGTACAGGAACCTGAAACTCCATGACACTTGCACTCCAATTTCATTCTCTCTTCAAGAACCTATGTGTACAGACATTTGCATATTATTACTGCAGGAAAACAGTATCGCAAGCTGGGCTAAATCTCAGTCCCTTTAGTTCATATGAATATTCATTACTACTGCTTGAAATTTTTCAAAGGCATACTTATAAATCTTCTGACCTCCCAGCAGAATGCTCGTAACACATTTTGTTTTACATGGCACCTGGTTGGAAATGCAGTGTTTTGCCATTTTATTACAAAATATTTGCATTCTGTTTCCAATATTGGAAAAGATTTACTCAAATTTCAGAAGACATGTCTTTAGAGACACAGTAATTCAGGAGCCTCTAGTGATTT
>KL271296.1:30020-42779 GCA_000699545.1 Podiceps cristatus | reverse complement strand
AAAAAAAAAAAAAAAAAAAAAATCAAACCATTGTCATTTGAAAACAGAAAAAAAAAAAAAAAGGTTTGTAAAAGTATTTTAAGATTCAGAATATTTAACCTTAATTGCCATAAGTAATGTTCAAAGAATGTTTAAAACATTTGCACTGGCTTTAATATCAGAGAACAATATATACTGTGTGGCTGAATAGGCATTCATGTTCACTGTATAATTAAAAATGTTGACTATATCAGCAATGGCAATACCAGCATACCTATTAACTATTTGACCCACAGAGCATACTATCCCCTTTAGAAGCAGCACTCATTGCAGTATCTAGCCCAAATATCAAGCAAATATTCAGTCACAAATACATTTTTTGCACCAGAGCAACGACTGCGCAACATTAGAGGAATTAAAATCCACTGAAGGGTCCTGCTCAGCTGTGAGCCAAAGGGAGGTGGGAGTATTTGCTATTGCTATTGCTAGAGGAGATTAATCTAGAGGAGGTTAATCCAGCATCAAACAGTCCCTAGAAAGGACCCAAACGCTGGCGGGTACTTGGGTTCACGCTCTGCTCCCGACCTCCCGCCTCCACTGCAGCCGAGCGGCACCACGGCTGGCACATCCCTCCTTCCCCGGGCACGGGTGTATGCCCGGGGGGACGGCGAGCAGATGCCCTCCTGCTCCGTGCGCGCAGCGGAGGGGAAACCAGCCTCACGGAAGCGCCTCTCTGTTTTTCTGCCCTCGTGCTACCACTTAAGCCTGACCACAATTACACCCACAGTCATCATTAGCTTATGAAAATCAAGGCCTAAGAACAAAGAAAACTGATCTTTCCCCTGCGCAATGGGATGCTAACAAAGAAATATGAGCTACTGAGCTTGTCTTAAAGCATTACTGATGCTGCAGACCATCTCCTGTAGTGGTTTCGTTGCAGATCCCAAAACATGACTGAAATGGGCAAAGGATAAAAGGGCCGAAATCTGAGTACAATGGCATAATGAAGTAGAAGGGAAGTAAAAAATGCTTACTGCTTAAGAAACTGGCCTTAAAATAAAAGCTGTACAGATCTGGTTATCCCTGCAAATAGAGGGCACCCTCCTGAGCTGTTTGAGTTTCACTTAAATTGTATGTTTTGTTTTTACCCAAATTTCTGGGGCTTCAATATTAAAAAGAATATTTGGGTTTGATTCTCACTTGCCAACGTACAGTAGCAAGTACAAGATAGCTGAGAATCCTATTCAAAAATACCTTAGACCTTCTGGAACCATAGGCTTTTCCCAGATGAAGGTCAATTTAGCCTTTCAGAGGCAGAAAAGTTGATTTTCAGGAAGGTTTACTGGGTTAGGGTAGAAGATCCTATAACTGCAGCTACTCTAAAAAGAAAATCAGCAAAGCTGTGATGAGAAGCTTTTTATGGACGCTGGAAAGGCCACTGCCCTCCAACAACCTGTATCACCTTCCTGTCTTCACTACGGGAAAAAAAGAAGCCAGAAAATTTGCCACCTCCTGCTGCAGCCGCAGCATTTCGGTGGTGGTGAGTAGAGGAATGCCTGATGAAATACTCCAGGGTCTTTCAGGATTCCTCTGTCTCTACTTCGTGGCTGTGCAGAAGGAAGTGATTTTTCAAAGATCCCCAAACAAGATTCGAATCCTGTTCCACAAATCTGGGTTAAAATAATCTATTGGTATTTAGATGTGCATGTAGGTATGTATTAAAGTGCTTATAAGTTTTGCTTGATATTGCTGAAATACTTTTTTTTAAAACTAGCCTGTTTCTACAGCGCTCTTAACAACATGTCAACATGCAGTTGCAGCCACAAGAATTGTGGCAAAATCCATTACAAAAGGTGGATGGAGGCAACTTTCTCTACACCTTCACCAAAGAGCACTAAAACCTAAGGACTTCCAGCAAAGCGTTACCAATGGGATGGATCTGCCACACCTGAGTCGTGCTCCTCTTCTCCCTAACTAGTAAATCTTGGTGAAGAGCAGGTTTGTGGTCTAATACATGTTTTGTCAGGTTCTGCATGTGCTTGTGGTGCCTGGTTTTTAGTTTGAAAAAGCCAAGGCAGTAACTTGCTCAGAGAGTGGGAGGAGGTGAAGCTTGTAAAGCTCCTTATTCTTGGGGGGGCTCAACATGCTGGACACTGTTCCAAGGATCCTCTGTCTTTTTGGTGGATGTGCCTCCCTGATACACCAAAAAGTGTCATTATTCCTGAAAAACCAAGGTATCACCCATTCTGGTGTCCTAGGTGGTACCTTTCTGTATGTATATTTATATATAGATGTGTGTGCATATATATGTTTGCCTGTGTGTGTTTGCCTTTGGTTGAGCCATTGTCATTTATATACAGCACTGCCTGACACCCTCTTTAGTACAGTCTCCACCAACTTTATCCTAAGTCCTGATTTCTTTTTTTGCTGTTGTCTTTCTGAAGATCCAGCTTCGTGAGTCTTTTTGCTGTACAGAAATCTGATTTCACTGCTGTATTTTTTCAAAGGTTCTCACTGTTTATGATGGTGGAAGAGCTTGCAAATGCAAGCCATGCAGGCTCAAAAAAGCAGAAGTTTCATAAAGTATTAATTCATGATCCTGAAGCCAACCTCACAGGTTTTTTTATTTTTTTGGAGGCTTCTCTCATGAATGTGGAATGCTTGGGGTTACAACACTGAGCGCAGGCCCAATCATCAGGTAGTTAAATTCCTGAATACTATAATTTGTGTGCCCACAGTCAGCTGTGGGTATAAAATTGTGCCCAAAAACTTGGAGGTCAGGGAATACAAGGCCCAAACTAAGCAGATTCTAAGTAAGATATTTTTTTTCCCCTCTTTCCACCCAGATGCTGCAGAGCATTCCTCTTTGCTGACAAGCCAGCACACTCCGGCTTTCCCGGAGGTATGTCTGTCTGCATGGTATCTCAAGCAGCTTCCCACTTGCCAGCAATGTGCCACTGGACCTGGTGAAGGTGGCAGGATTTGACCCTGTTCGCTCAGTGCTGTGAATGAAGAGCAACTAACGTTTTCCTTCCTAAATGTCCCTCCAGCTCAGTTTTCCTCAGCGAAATTCCCATCAAAGCTTTGACCCTGAGCCTGAAAGGTACTTATTTACTCGGATCTAATACACCATGCTAAGCTAGGTGCTTGATTAAAGATCGAAAATCATTAGCTCGTACAACTCGCTCTCTCAGCAGTTTCATTTGTCATATGTCAGTGCCTTGTATCTAATCTTGAATGCTTTACAGCAAGATCTACCTCCCAAAGCAAATTCCCATCGTTGGACTGTGCTGCCTCAGACTAATTGTAGGAACATTCCTTAGGTCCCTTTTCCACATACAGGCCCACTCCCACCCCAGTATCATCTTGCCAAGTAAAATTTTCTAACTACTGCTACTTTGTTAAATGAGTTGTGAAATATAATGTTGAAGCTTTCTTACCCCACATACTTTTATACCTATATAAATCATACACTGAAAATGCAATTTGAGGGTTGTCCACTGCCAGTTAAGTAGAAAAAGACTTGTGAAGACAGAAATAAAACAAAATGATACGCATGAAAAGAGATTCATTTTTTCAAATTCCATATCTAGACCCAACTGCATACATCAGATACAGTTTCTGTACATATTAAAAATCCTATCTGGATAAAATATGTAAAAACAATAGTAACATTTTGTGTGTGTTTGTTTTGGCTTGCCATTTCTGGTTTGTGTTTTCCTTAGTGGAAATGCACATTTTTGGACCAGATGTTGAATGTAACAAAATCCATATTACTTACTGACTGCAGTATCAAAAAGAAATAGAAGACTTTAGGAGTTTGCCCCCATCAAATATGCAAGTGATCAACTTTTCTGGGGGTAATACCAGTACCAAAAAGAGAGGGATCCCAGTCATAAGATGCCACCACCCCTTTGATACTTGAGCAGCTGCAGCCACAAGAGCTGATGGCTTGCTGGTGCTCTGTAGGCACTGCCTAACCTTAGTCTCAGTGCAGCCTGGGGTCCACCACTACTGACAAAATGCTGACCTCATGGACCCATCTGGGAAACAAGGTTGGGGTTGTTTGGGTTTGGTTTTTTAACTCAGATAGCCAGGGGTGTAACTAACATTAGTAGGGTGTAATGCTACTCCTCTAATACAAATGTCCTGAAAATATTCTTCATTAATGGCAGGTTACAGATGCCAAAATTGAGCAGTTCATGCCATGTCTCCTCAGGTTGTGCCCAGCCATGTGAAGAGAGAACATGGAGCCAGCAGGAGAAGAATATGGGTACTTCAGCTGCACATTTTTCTTTCTGCACCACTATGAGGCTTCTCTATCGAGCATCCAAACAACATTTATACTCTGTGGGATGGGAGATGAGGAACTGAATTACTGTGCTTCCTCTCTTGTCACATCCCTGTTTTTCTTATTGTTTAGTTTGATGGGAGCAGGGAGACGCAGCTTTGCAGTAGGTCCATATCCAGCCACAGTGTGAGATGGCTTTTCCCTGGCACTAACCAGAGCTCAGCAGGGCTGGGGACCCTCTGAGGTGCTGAGAAGCATCAGGTCACCTCCTCCTGCACTTCACCTGCCTCCCTAGGTAAGGCACCCAGTCTCATATTATCCCCACTGAATGCAATAAAAATATTGAAGAAGGCCCACTCTTCTTTTTACCCAAGTTCTCCTCTTGGCTAGCAGGAAAATAAGCCTGGGATTTTGGGACCTACTGACCATCAGATGAAAGTCCCTACTATTATGAGGATGGGCTACAGAGGCTAACCCATCTGTGCTTCTTCCCTGCCTTCTAGAAGAGAGAAAATAGCTGCTAAGTTTGAGGAATAAACTGCTGCAATTGGTTAAAGCTTTCTGAACTTTAAGTTTTGCAAAAATCAAGAAACTTGAGAAACACCCTTCAAATCATCCCCAAATCAAGGTGATTGCAGTATTTCACTCTCTTTTCTATGGAATTTGCTGTAAAGCTCAAAGGTAGAATTTTCAATATCTTAAAGGGATGAAATTATTTCATTACTGGTTTTATTCTGTCAAGGAACATAGAGATGTCTGGTTTGAGGGGGTGCAGTAATATTTTACTAGATGGATGATATCTGACTTGCATACATTGCATGGTATGCATAGGCATGCGCATTTCTAGAATTAAATCATTTAGCAAGTCCTAAAATATTTGGCTATTCCCCCCCTCTAATTTTAAAGCAAAATGTTCAAAAAGGATAGTACCAGATGCAGCTTCTGGCAGCCAATGTTAAGGGTGTGTTTCTGGAAGAAAAAAAAAAAAAAAAAGAGGCTAGTAAATCCCCCCCAACTGGAAGCAGGGGAACTATCCTTATGAGATGTTGAGCCAAAGCTTGCATATTCAGGACATATGGATAAGCATTAGTTATCCATCCAACCCACCCAAGTTGTAACACCAAATTTTTTGAAATTGGATTTATATCTGTCTGCAAATCAATTTAAGTGGGAAAGCAGAAAGTATTTTGTCAAGCATAGTTATCAAAAACTTTTCTTTCATGAGTGTTCTTTCAAGGGATGTGCAGTGAAATAGTTTGTCTTTTTTAGAGAAAAGAAGCTTTCAGCAAATGATGGACTCGGGGCTGCAAAACCTGGAAAGCCACATTCTTTAAATCGCTGAAATTACTTAGGAAACAAAGTCACATTTTGAAGAATATTTTAGGCTTAGAGGAGCATAAAATTACTCAGCTTTCGCTTTTGAAACTGGGATTCGGCATCCACTGTGACTTTGGAGCATTTCATCCAGAGTCTTTTTCTAGGGATTGCTTCTAATTTTTATGTCCTATCAGGTGACAGGGAGGGCATATTAGGGCATGGTGTGCATCTTTCAGAAGTGAGCTTATTAATTTAAATGTTTCATGTGGGGTGAAGTGAGCTAACACTTTTTTACATAGTTTATGCACAGACAACACATAGAAATATGTATAAATATCCATAATTATGTACACACACACAGTCTACAAATACGTGTGTGTGTATGTATATGTATAACGAATGGTGACCAGCAAATCACCTCATTAGCTGTTCTACCGCCAAAGCATGTCAGCAAAAAACCCTTCCCAGTACCACAGTCCTGTGGCGCCAGTAACTTTGAGAACAAGCCTGGCTTAGATGGAAATGTTGTCCCAAGTAATTGAATAATCTCTTCTGAAAAGAGTCTGAATTATTTTTTTTTTGTCCCCACACTCTTATTGTTTCAAATGTAAAATAAGACGTTGTCATCTTCCAGACATTCCGAAAAACAAGAAAAACCCATTACATTACAAAGGAATAAATATTGGGATGGTACCAGGCTGAGTTGCTGGCAGCCAGTGTGATGGGTGTGTTTCTAGGAGGGAAAGAAATAGGCCAGCTTTTTCTCCACATAACCACAGTCATTGTTTATCATAAGAGCCTAATTGATTGATAAACTGTTAGAAACATTTCTTTTCTTCTTTTGGTAAAAGCTGTGATCTGCTACCAATTTGTCAGCTTGTTCTTTTAGCTCCCCCCTTAAAAACAAACAAACAGAAAACCCCATTTTCATAATTGGGATTCCCCATGAGAGATGGTCATTGTTTTGAAGCTTTCAACAAAAAGTTAAGATTAATGGCACGCGTTCCCAGATGTTGCTCTTTCTAAGTTCATTTATCCCAGAATAAAGATACTTGTTTCTAAAAATACATGCTAGAAAGCTGTCTCATAAAACAGCATCAAAGCTTACTTGGTTTTGTTGGTATTTAATTTTTCATTACTCTATCAAAGTTTTGCCCACAGAGCTCTCTGTAATCATTCAGATTTGCAACAAGCCATTCTTTCAGTAACATTTGCGTTAGACTTACTTACACTAGTCTTCCTTTGGGGGCTTGTTTTCATTTACCACACTTGTACTTTCCATCCTGAATCATAGCGGCCATTTAAAAAATGATGGTGAAGTTAACTACTTCGCTCTTTTACACAGCATGGAGCTGTTTTGCTGCAAAGCATAAATCTTCCATCAGTAGCGTCTCATGTCACCAGGAATCACTAAGCATTTATTTCTTCCAAATGGCACCAATGGCGAGTTTATTATTTTGTCACTGGTGCTATTCATTACAAATTTATTAGAAACTTCACAAATTTGCCATTAGCTGAAACAATTCTTAGAAATGCAATGCAGAGCCATGAGGGGATGCAATGCAGGCCAATTAGGGGATTCATTCTTTCCACAGTCATCAGACATTTCCTGAAAAGTCTAAATATCATTTTTTCTCCAAGGAGGTGCTTTATCAATGGTGTGCTGAACATTTCAGCCCCAGACTCAAGTTAAAGAGCCCCCAGAACTATTTCCGCCCTCATATGTTTGCAAAATTTGTGCAATTAGTTATACAGCATGCTTTTTTTTTCCTCAAAGATAAATTCCTCAGGACTCTATTTTTAACAACAGTGAAATACCAGCAGGCCGGCTTTTGAGAACATCCCTATGAGAAAAAAACGTCGTCACTGCTATAATTACAAACGCCTCTGACTACCAGATGCGTCTGGGACAAGGGCTGCGAGAGACTGAGAATGGGCAAAATTTCTGCCTCAGGACATGAAAAATTCCATGTGATGTAAAAAAAAAGAGCATCCAAATAATTGCTATGGGAGCAAAACTGCTGGTCAGAGTCCTGGATAATAATCCTAGCAATGATCTTCTGGGCACCTGGTAGAGGTCTAGTGAGGTCATCAAGGGCCTTCTACTGACTTCAGAGCAAGTTGGAAAGAACTGTAGGTGAGTTTGGGAGCTCTTTGCATCCTTTTTTCTTCATGTTTCTGTCTTAGGAGGCTCTTGGATTTAAAGAGAAGACTAAAATGAAGGTGGCAGATTTATTGGCTAAATATTTTTGTTCTTACCTAACCTTCTGTTCTAACCTCACCTGACTCAAAAAGCCAATTGGTATGACCTCAGCCAGGACTAAATAAGAACTGTGAGCCTTACCATTACAGGTGTAAATTGGGGGGTGGGGGGGGTGGGGGGGGTTTAAATAGTGAAAGTACAGTGAAATACAAGACCTTGGTAAATGGACCAACACTGTAATCCAGTTGTTGGATTTTTTTCTCTATATTAGTTTTGATAAGGTTGAACTGTAACTAAGAAATATTTTAAAGGCTGGCAGAATCTCTGTAGGAAGCTACAGAAGCATATATTTTCTTTACTGTCTTGGAATTCCCATGCTAAGGTGAAAAAGATTATTTGACAACTTCTGAAGCGACAAAGAGGTAAAAAAAAAAAAAAAAAAGAAAAAAAAAATCTGAGTTGCCTGTGGTCTCCTTCTTACCCTTTATTCCCATTTAGAACAAGGGAAAAATATCCTTACTTTGGTCCTTAATAATAGTAGTTATGAACCAGAAGCTTGGCTCTAAACCATTTCCAAATGTTAAGACAACCACATGCAGATCAGCAGGATGGTACTGGCAGAGTCTTACTCAGAGAGGTACAAGCTTTTCCCAGTTATGTTGTGAGATTTTTGGAAGGGAGAAGGAGGAAGACAGGAGGTTCAATGTTGTGCTTCAGCAAGTGTCCAGACATAAGTGTAGTTATTTCTGACTTCAATGTGAATAAGCACCATGTGGAGTATGTCAGAATGACATCCACATATAAGTAAAATCTCCTGATTTTGGATTCTGTTTTAGGCTCACAATCCAATCCAAATTTACCCAGGATCCCCAAAACTGTTAAATTTCAGGTCAACATAGGTCAGATTTCAAGTTTGCCTGGATTCTTAGAAGGGAGTTGTGATTTCACATTGAAATTGCACAAAACTCTGTGGCTGCTTTCGTAAGGGTCCAGCTCAGGAGACAAAGACAACATATCCTAGTTTCCAGAGTTTTGTTCTAACCTTAAGTTTCAGTCAGTCTTAAATTCAGAATGTCTAATTTATACAAATAGCAGATGATCTCAGATGAACCAAAATCACTATTATATACTGTACATCTTTGCATATTCATTTCATGGGAATGTATGTCATAACACCAATATTATTTCTAAACATGACCCTCAAACCATCTTTTATATGAGCACATTCCTCAGGATTTGATGGACTGTACTTAAAAACAAAAACAAAAAGCTGCACCAAATCATTTCAGTCATCCTTGGCTTTTGAAAGCGATATGATGCATTAATGATTACAATGAAAAAATATGGGTATAAATAACTACTGAAAACTGCCAACAACAAAAAAGTGTGGGAATTCCAAAATTTATGAAAAAGTGTATTTAGGGGGAAAAAAAAAAAAAATGTTGCCAGTATTTACAAGTCTTTTTACTCCTATCTCAAAAACATGGAAGTCAATGTTATCACTTGGTTTTGCAAGAACATTTGCAGAAAATTAAAGCTTTAGAAATGTTAAAAGAAATGCATTTGCATGAATGCTGCTATCAGAAATATCTGTAAAAACACACACTTCTTTGGTTTGTTTATGTCCCCGTTTATGAAATTCTGATGAAGAGTACAAATATAATTTGCTTAATAAGAATCAGAAATGTAGTCTAGTGGTTACTGGACTATACTTAGGACTGGGGGACCTGGGTTCAGTGCCTGGCTCCGAGACTGAGCTGCCCTCTGTCCTTGGGCAAGGTCCTTCACTATTCTCCATCTGTGCATCTGCTTTTGCTGTTTTGTCCCTCTTTCACATCCAGACTGTAACATGTTCAAAAGAGGACATGCATCAGCATCTCCGTGGGGGTGGCACAGTGCCCACCACAGCAAGTTGCCTGTTTAAGCAAGGAAGATAATGCATCTAGTGGTAATAAATGCTCCCTTGCAAGTTTAACATGTGGCTTCCATCTCCTTTTGCATCCAAACACAATGCACGGCACTGAGGTGAAACCTCCAGGCTAAGAGAAGTGATCACACCTGGAGCTGGTTTTCTAAGCTGCTGGTCTTCCAAGAGAGCAGTATGAGGTGCCCTTACACCCATGGCAGCAAGTTTTAGGAAAAAAGATTGTGCCTCTCTTTAGGGTGCTTTTCTGTCTGGGTTTTCAGTCAGCTGTCTCCTTCATATCTGGAGACTTCAGTATCAAGCATTAATCAAGTGTCGATCCTGCCTCTACACTTGAGATTATGCCCCATAACTGGTCTCTTTCACCACATTGAATTTATATGGTACTTTCATTCCAATGGATAACTGCCCATACACCACCTTCAGTTTCGGTGCACAGCCAACTGCAATCCCCAAGAGGTTTTGTTGCATGGATTGAGTGTTAACAGCCAAAATACAGGCTGTAAAATCATTGTAAAATAATCTCTGCCCACCTCAGCAGATAGTGCTTGGTGTAGGCCTGAAAGCACACACTGTTTTAGAGGAGAAAATTTCAGTCTGACTTTGGGGGCTAGGTGTGGAGGAGTGCTATATCTGAGTCTCCTACAACACTGGAGGGTAGAAGCAGCATTTTTTAACCTGGAGGAAAACACTTTGGCGGGCATATTAAATTCTCTCTTGAGGTAGGTATATATTACACAGAAAAATTTGTTATACTTTTTAAAGGGCAAATTTTGAGAGCTATGACGACTGTTATTCAATCGACATAAATTGGCGTAGCTCCATGATGTTTATTGTTTTCATTGCAAGCAACTCAGTCATGGTTGTCGACATGAAACTGTTTCTTCTTCCAGAGTGACACTTCTGCAGCCGTCTGTAGCCCGCCAGTGAGAAACGGACAATTGTGCATTTGCTATGAAGTGTGCATTTCATTAAAAATGTGGTCAAAGAAGTGTTTTGGGTTTTGATGGAATAAATAGCTGCAAGTGCTGTGGGAGTTCAGCAATGCAGACACTCAGTCCTGTCCCATCACAAGCCCCAACAGGTCTTGCTAGATTTTTGCAAAGGAGATGAAAAGCAAAGATTTATCGTTTTACCGAACAGCTCCAGAAAGTCCTCTTTTTTTATCAGTGGGACTGGAAAGAAGGCTTAGAAAGCAGAAATGTTTAGAGGACCATCTCAAAGGAGGTTTTCAGGGTTGCTCTTTTTTCCTGAGATGTGGTTATCATTATAATGATAATGAGTATGAGCCAGCAGTGTGCCCAGGTGGCCAAGAGGGCCAACAGCATTCTGGCTTGTATCAGAAATAGTGTGGCCAGCAGGAGCAGGGAAGTGATTGTCCCCCTGTACTCAGCACTGGTGAGGCCAAACCTCGAATATTGTGGACTTGATGATCTTAAAGGTCTCTTCCAACCTAAACGATTCTATGATTCTATACTATATGGCCAGCTCTGGATAAAACGAAACAGCAACAAAATGTAAACATTAGATGTCATCAGGTAATTTGGTGTGAGTGTAGGATAACATTAGAGAGAGGGGTAAGTTCTTGGGGAATGCCTCCTGCCACCAAGCCAGCCTCCCCCCGTCCTCCAGCGCACATGTTTCCCCATCCCTCATCCTTTCTGGAATACCTTTCTTCCAGCCTCATTGTTGTGCAAGTTCATCAGCCTCCGTGCATTCTTTTTGATTTCTCGGGCATCAACAAACCTCCGGGAGAACTCAATGCCGTATCTGATATCCGCAGAGCAGCCTCCCCACTTCCAGCCCTCCTCCTGGTTGTAGTAGCCCTGTTTCTCTCGGTCACAGCCACAATTGCTGAGGTTGCCCTGGCTGCAGGCGGCCGTGACAGCGTGTGCAACCCCAGCAGCAGTAATGGCATAGGTGAACGCAGCTTCCCTGCTTCCTGTGGAGAGAAGCCAAAAGCTGATGGGTTTGCAGAAAGGCAGCACTTACTAAAGAAAGTACACACATTATCTACAGCAATGGTGTCAGGCAGGAATGTGAGGGGGGCATTACTTCTAGGGGGTAATTATTCTTACAGAATTACATACATATTTAAAATGTTTGGCTCAACAGGGGCATATATTATCCCAGGTAAGCACTAGCCATGTGATAGTCCCATCTAACCCCCTTCACCAGAGGGGAACTTGATAGTGAGTCTGGGCAGTGATGAGGTGAGGCAACACGACTTGTTTTTACACTGCCTAGTCAGGTTTGCGAGCTGAACTTCGTCTATTTCTAATGAATAATAAGCAAGTCACTGGTGGCAATGCTCACCGGAAAACAGCAGTTACCTCTAACTGTTGGCACTGCACGGAAAAAGAAAAGCATTCAGACAACATAAGAAAGACCAGGCCCTTTCAGATGTGCGTGAGGGCTAGGAAACAAATGGGGAAGACTATTCATCCACCTGTACAAATGCTCCAGTAACGCCCATTAGTGATGCTGAGTGTAAAGTATTGCAAGAGAGGCCTGTAGAGGCATGAGCTAGGTAGGTTTTGGGTTCTTTCGAGGTAAAGCAGAGACTACCCCTTTCCTTTGCTGACTTCACTTGCATGGTAGGTTTGCTGTAACTACCCTTTTCCACCCTCAGTCTGACTTAAACCTCCACATTAGCTTGGCTATTGAGCATACAAGGGGTATGGAACTGTGGCAGCATTATTTCCTCTCCAAAACAAGTGAGGCACTGTCGTGTTTAGCAGATAATGTATTTAGAAAAAAAAAAAAATATCTTTTTTTTTTCTATGATGCCACTACTTGCCAAGGATCCACACTCCCAATTCCATGTTATAGCTTTTGATATTGAGTATATGGAGAGGGGCAAATGAACCCACTTTCTTTACTAGACGATAGTTGGCTAAGTTGCCTATGGGATGCACATAAGCAAGGCGACGGAGAGGTGGAACAGTCAAAAGGGATGCTACAGCACATTCCTGTTCTCTTGTGAGACTGTGCTGTGTCACTGACTTGATGCAGGGCTGGATCATGGCCCTTCGTGTTTAACTG
>KL271296.1:0-30007 GCA_000699545.1 Podiceps cristatus | reverse complement strand
CTACAAATTCTCTTCCCAGTGCTATCCTTATTCTCCTCTCTGTGTTTATCTGCCGATAAACAGACAATCTTGTAATCCTGTAGCCAAAGAATAACTGTGAAGAATTTGCAGAAAGTTGCTGAAAGGCTTTAATGACCACACACAGAGCTTTAACATCGTTAATGGATTTGGGAAGGAAAAAAAAAAAAAGAACAAATTTTCCAGAGGGGGGGGGGGAAAAAACCCCAAAACAACAGCAAACAAAAAACACACCAAACCATAACAGCCCAAAACTTAGAAACTATTTTTAATTTTTTTATTTTAGGATTCATAAATATCATAACTATTCTGGAATGACCAGTGCACCAGGGTGGGGGTGGGTGTTTTGTATTTCTTATTTTCATAGATAGCTTCCTGAAAGGTTACACTGCTGCCGGATATGAGAGAGATCCTACAAGAAACAATCATAAACTGGGTTTTGGCACCATTTACTTGTTTCTCCAAAGCAATAAAAAAGAAACTTAAGGTAAGAGAAAAATAAAAGGGTGCTGTGTTCTTCAGCTACCAAGAAGGTTAAACTGAAGTGTATTATTTGAGTACATCGTGCAATAGAAGGACTGACTTTGCTTTCAGACATAGAAGTGTTTTGTTGGGGTGTACGATGTGTGTAGTCTGGTTCAGTGGTTCCCAAACCATGTTCCACAGAACACTGGTGGTCCAGGAGGCCACGGTAAAGGGTTCGCAGCTAATCCACAGAGCCATATTAAACACTGTTTTTAATAGTGTTTTCAATTAAGAAGTTTGATGATAATGATGCCTGGTGGTCCACAAGAAATTCTGAGGGTTGATAGCAATCCAAAAAGGTTTGGGAACCTCTATTCTAGTTCCTAGTGTGTTCTCTAAAAGACGTATTGATATTCACTCCTCTCTTCTTCTCCCACCAGCTGAAGTCAAGTCTGGACCCATGTTTTAAAATGTATCCTGTTGACTTGCAGGATTTCTTTCTTTATCTTCTTTTTTTTTAAAAAAAAAAAAATCTATTCTTAATCTATAAATTGAAAGACTGGAAATATTAGATGTAATAGAAACTACATATATAGACAAGTTTTCATTTTTTTCAGGATGAAAATAAATGAGAATACAAAATCAGACCCAGGAAATTTTTTTTTTAGTTCAGACACCTTTGAAACACATGTAGAAATGCTTATAAACAAGCAGAAAAGTATTCCTGTCAGGGAACACAGCAGCTGTGAGCTACAGTTCAGTAGATTTACTCAGAGATTAACCAGAGAGAGGTTGCTTACATTTTATGTTTAAACTCAATGTATTCCACATGTATCCAGCCTAAGCCATTTTATCCCAGCCACTGTGCCCAGGACCTGAATGTGAGTTTTCACATGGTGCTTCCCTTGATCAGTTTTGTAAAACTAAAGAATATTCTGTCTTTATCTTCCTTTTGCTCCCCTTGTTCCCATTATACCCCTGTTACCTTCAGGAATAGAGGAAAACCTCTTTCCTTCACCCACTTGGGAGCTGTAGCAGTGATGGAATTATCTCACGTCATGGGATAATATCAAAAGGAAACCATATTGACTCTCTGAAGAGATTACTCTTCTGTTTCAATGCAGCTCTAAAATAGGAATGGCTCAGAAATAAGATCCTGCTTGAAAATCAGATTCCTTTTGCAAATTAAGTTGCCCTGCTAAGAATTAAGTATTTTTCTTTTTAGTTTTGGTTTTGTTTTGTTTTGTTTTGTTTTGTTTTTTAACTAGAGGATGTTCCAAAACTTCCCTTGAACTTCAGTGTAAGCATTACCTCAGCAGTTCTGTAAAGTCCTAGGATCAGTAGAGTCTATCAGAAAATGCTGATGGGGGAGGGAGGGGAACCTCTGTGCTCAAATAATGTGTCTGCTGTACACAAAGCTTTCCATTAGCATGTCATCACTTGGAATCAGTTCTAAGCAAGTCTTTGTTAGGCAGCTAAAAATATTTAAGTAATGATTGCTGTGATACCTGAATGGAGAACAATAATCTCATTTTATGGAATTTTCTGAGATTTCAAAAATATTCTTGTGCTGCAACGAAACAGAGACAAGTCTTCGCAAAAATGTACATGAAATGGAGAAAGATTATAAATAACAGAATATTTGGGATGTGACCCAACTTTGAATGTAGATTTGTCTTTTTCCAGTGCATATCCTAGTCACCTAGCTATTGGCACGATATATGCTCACTATATATGCCTCAGAAGAAAGATTCTCTTTTGACTTTCTAATGTTTTTTGTCAAGTAGACCAGAATAATTCTGTCAAGATTTTATTTTGGTAGAAAAGACACTGTTTTGTGTGACCCTTGAATTCATCCATTTTAACCTTAGAAACGCCTGCTTTGATGTCAAAGAAGACAGTTCTGATTTAATTCCCAAAACATAGAATAAATGTTCTAATGAGTAACATGAATGTTACTGTATCTGATCTAATAACTGTCTGATCCCATACTAATTGAAATGAAGCCTTTTGTCTTTAGTGAAGGTGTTGAAGGTCCCGTCTTGCAATCTGTCAGGCCATGAGAGGAATCTTGCCCGTGGTCTACTGGTCTGAGTTACTTTCATTTCATTTAGTTAATTTGCATTCTAACTGAGGGCTGTATTTTAAAAATGCTCTAATACCCAGCAATGCAGGCAATTGCTGCTCAGACAGACATATTGGATCATTGCTTCCTAAAATGAGTGATTTCTGGCAGATGGGGTGAGAGGAGCCTATTTATCCATTATTGGAGTTGTGGAGCAGCCTATACTTTATCCCTAATTTAGATGTCATCTCTGACTAAGTTTTAGACTGTTAACTGAGCACTAAACTTAGTATGGTCTGATGTGGAAACTATTACAAATTCCATAATTACTGTAGTTTACTACACTACAACATGCATATATTCAACAGTGTATTTTCAGCAAGTAACCACAATCAGCTGAGAATCATATATGCTAAATACATATTTTGATCATTCAGCTGTGAGTGCAGGGTTAAGCATTTAACTGTTTTGTAGCTCTTAGCAAGGAATGTAATTTTCTGAGTAACTAGATGAGAATATTGCTATTCCACACATCATTCTGAAATGTCTTATGTCAGCAGCTAGATGAATAAGACTCCCACTGAATGTCAGCTATTAGAACTGTAATTTAACTTGAAATATTAAACTGTAGAATATACACTGTTTAGCCAGTAATTTGCTAAATCTTGGATTAACAATTATAGAAAAAAATACTACATGCTGCTGTTAAGCAAAACAAATTCCTCATGTACTTACACAAGACACCAGATTGATTATATGACACAATACAATATAGGTCAGTGGTAAGAAGAAATGAACTGTGGCAGGAGTTTGATTTTTTTGCCAAACCTATCCTTTTCAACAAGTCTTCTTTTGTGAGTGAAAGCTGAGGACACTTTGAGTCATTGTTTATGGGCAAAAGACAACAGATACATCTAGATGAATAAACTAAAACTTGGATGATAGTACTCTAAGTAGGACTGGATGAAGACTTCTACAGGCAAGTTCAGTTCCTTTGTAATTTTGTATTTTATTCAACGCACTTATTAGCAATTCTCAAGAAAAATAGTAGAGGCTCTTCTCTTTGGGTCTGATCCAAGGGCAATACAAGTCAGTGAGAATTTTCTCACTGTCTGGAGCAGATCCTTTTTCTGTTTGTCTTTTCAGTGTAATTAATTTTGGGCTTCTTGGTTCTAATCTAAAAGCAGGGATGGGTTTCATTTCTCTATCCCTCTAATTTACTCATTGTTGCATGTCAGAACTGTACACTACTGAAATCACTTTGTACAAGCAGAAAAAACACCGTTGAAAAGCAGGGCTGGCAGAAACCTCAGGAGGGTCTCTAGTCAATCCCTCAACTCTGATGCAGGCTAATAACACAAATGTCCTTCACAACAGCTTTTTTATTTATTCTGTTCTTAAAGATCTTCTGTGGTGGGGATTCCACAGTCTATTCCAGTGCCTCGGGACCCCCACTGGTACACGTTTTACTATTAATAACCTGAAATTGTCTTTCTGAACACAAACTGACTGCTTCTTTCTCTACATATGCTAAGAACAGATCACTCCCTTCTTCTAGCAGCAGCTTTTAAGTATTTGAAGAATTCCACCCCTTTCTAAATGTGTTCCATCATCAGACCTCACGGAGCAGTTTCAGGAGCTCGGATCATTCCCCCTGCTCTCCCAACTGGCTGTCTGTGCCTTGCGGTGTGGTGCTGGAGATGTGACAGGGTGCTCCAGCTGAGGCCTTGCCTGCTCGGGGCTAGAGCAGAAGGAGCACTTCATATGTCTCACATGCTACATCCCTGTTTACTCATGCCAGCATGGTGTTTTCACAGCAGCAGGACATTTTTGACTCTTACTCAGTTTGCAGTCGTCTTCTGTGCAGCTGCTATCACACCAGATGTTTCCCATCTTGCATTTGTGCTGATTATTCCCACATATAGATCCTTATGTATTTCCCTCCTCTTTTTTTTCTTTCTTCTTTTCCAGACCATTTCTCCATGATCATTTTCAATTTTGACCTAAACGTCCTCCAACTTCCTTGCAGTCTCTCCCAGATATCATTACAAATGATACCATTTGTAAATTCAATGTGCACAGCTTATTCCCTTTGTCAAGTCAAGAGTGTAATACTGACTGGTATCAGGTCCAGCACAGATCACAAAGGAAATCCAGTCAGTACATCCTTCCATTTTGATAACTACCCTCCAAGTACAATTTCTAGATAGTATGCACCCATTTGTTTAGCTTTCCCTTAGTTTTCTTACAAATGATACCATTTGTAAATTCAATGTGCACAGCTTATTCCCTTTGTCAAGTCAAGAGTGTAATACTGACTGGTATCAGGTCCAGCACAGATCACAAAGGAAATCCAGTCAGTACATCCTTCCATTTTGATAACTACCCTCCAAGTACAATTTCTAGATAGTATGTACCCATTTGGTTAGCTTTCCCTTAGTTTTCTTATAAGAAAGTCATATAAAGAAATGTCAAAACCTTCATTTAAGTCCAAGATATATGGTATAAATGGATTCTTCTCTGCCTCTGAGGTCCTGGGTGGCAAAAGAAGGAAATTAGATTGGTTTAACATGATTTTTTCTTGACAGATCCTTGTTGACTATTACTCATCTCCTTGTTCTCAGTTATGAGCTTACAAATGGGGTTTTGTTCCCATAGTTTTTTATTTACCGAACTAAAGCTGATTGGTCCTATAATTACTAATTTTTTTTTGTTTTAGACAAAAGCAATACATTTGTTTTTTCAATTCTTCTTAATCAGAGTTCTTTGCAAGTTTTCAGCACTAAAGACTGGCAGGACTAACGGCTCTAAAATGGCATCATTAAATGTTCTGAGATGAGGGACAGCTAACCGGAAAGCATTCAATCTCGTCAAATACTTCCCTCTATCTAATGCTGAGATGGTATTTCTCTGTTGATTGTATTAGTTCCATAACCATCGGCTCACCATTGACTTTTTTAGGGAAGGCTGATGCAAGAAATGCTTGACCTTCTTGACATTATCCTTGGTTTACATTCTCCTTGGGTGTCCACTCCAATGACTAGTGGACTAGCTCTTTTTCTTCATCTCCCACTCACTGACAATGTGCCGACTGAATGATTACTGTGTAGCCTGTTGTCCAAAAAAACAGATATAGACACCCCGTGGTCATAGTTTCCTCTTGTAGCACCCGTGCTCAGAAGTGTGCCTGAATGATGAACCTGGGGCAGATTGAATATCGTTACTCTGACAGGACTTTCTGGACAAATCTGATGGAGTCTTATGATGGTCATGCTGGGTAATGTTTTCTTTAGAATATTTATTTGTTTCCAATTTCCTCCCTAAAATCTTTTTTTTTTTTTTTTTTTCTTATAGAGTCTAATTAAAATAGTCTTGTTTAGTTTTGCTTCATTCAGATAAAGCTAGAGCAGGAGCTGCATATGATCTCAGCGCCTTCTTCCTAGATGGCTCATGATGTCTATTTCCAGCTACTGGGACAACTTTGCTGGGACAGAGAATATTGCAGATTTCAAAGCTGAGAATGTGTAGTGCTATGATGTAATGGTTTATTTACAGATTCTTCTCTTGTTCAGCATTTTTCATCTCTAGACTTCCACTAAGCTTTTCTGATTGGAGCTGCCAGAATTTTGGCCATCAGTCTAAAATCACTCTGTCAACTGGATTGTTTTCCGTTGCTCATGTGGGTTTGTCAAATTTTCTTTTAGAATGGGCTGTACACGAGCCAGATGTATTTCACACTTGCCTTTTTGCAGCTCCTTGCTGTCATTATTTATATACTTTTGGAAGCATGTCTATTAAAAAGAGCTATTTACTATGCCTCTGCTTTTCACATTTTTTTAAGCATTTTTCCAATTTCATGCTTGTTTTCTAAAGCGCTGGTGGTGCTTTCCACAGTGGTTTCTGTAATAAGGCTTCCAAAAATTTACAGGGGTTTTTTACTTAATTTACCCCCTAAACATATTCAGTTAACTCCTGGCAACCGTAAACAATAGTCAGCATTTCTGTTCCAAAGTGAGCATAATTCTGTTGTGTTTTTGACTGTCTTTTGGCAGCATGTCCCTTGGTGGAGTTTTCTGGGACAGCTCCTGTGAGATTAGGAAGTTAGCTGTGATCTTTGAAAGGATGTTTAGAAGTGCCCAGAGAAATATGAAATTTGGGGGCTCTCCCCTGTAAAACTATGTTTGTTGTAGTAAATATTTCTCAGCCCTAAGAAAAAAATCTGTGTCTCATTCTTAGAGAAAACAGGGAAATTGAATTTTGATCCAAAATCACCACTGCTTGTTTTTGTCAAGGTTTAATCAGAACATGGTGCTAAGCACTCATTCAAAGAATGCACAAGAGCATGGCTTGAGAAAAACACAGTGCACAAAGCATGAGGGGGTAGTTCCCAGATACACTGTACCATTGAGAAAAGCCTGTGCAGTGTCACAGCCGGCTGTGTTTTCACAATGCTACTGCTAACACTGTCAAAGTAGTGTGTGGGAAGCAATAGCTGGAGCAGAGAGATCGTCTCCTGCCTGTGTTCTCCTCTGGACCTACTGACATCCCATTGTGGGACTTAATGATTCCCTGCTGAATGTTTGGTGCTTTTTCTTTTCAATGATGACTAGTGGTTCAATATATCGTAATATGTGAAAGCTCAGCTGGAGACATCTTTCAGCGTACTGTGGTTTTAAAAAGTTCTTTGCACCCCTTGTTGGAAAGCATGGACTCCTGAAGGCATCTCAGCGAAACTGTGTCCTAAAGTATGCTGACATCTTTAAATTAAATGGGGCTATGAGGAACCAGGTGTTGTTATAATAATTCAGTCACCTCAGTCTAGTCATGATAACAGTTCTTATGTGTATGATTTGCCAATGCATTATGGTCTCTTTTTTTAAGGCCATTTCACAGGGAGAAATAAAAAAAATTTTAAAAAAAATGTTTTAAGAAAAAGGGAAGGAAATCTATAGCTATGTGGGCACATTTTTTTTTTTTTTTACATTTGCTCTTGATAGTGTTCTTGCACTACAGTATGACCTGTTAAAGGTTTCTTAGATACCTGTGTGGTGCTCAGCAAGGGAAAAGTTGTCCACTCCTATTTTAGAAATAGAAAATATGCTTGCCACATCATCAAAACAAACAAGCAAGCAAAAAAAAAAAAAACCACAAAAAAACAACCAAACAAAAAACCCGAGCAACCAAAAAAAAAAAAAAAAAAAAAGAAAAGAAAACCCCAACAACCAACCAGCAGAAAACAAACCTCTACTCAGAACCTGTCAGGGAAATAGAGGACGGTACTACCACATTTTTAAAGTAAATTTTTTTTCAAGTCAATTTCTTGCTCAATTTGGTAGGGGCACAACAGCAGAGTAGGTTGCTACAAAACCATTGTAGTCACTAAGTTTTTCACATATGTGGATTGTATACATTTGAGCCTTTAGTGAGTGAATCAATTCAGAATGGATATTCTCCTTTGCCGTCAAAAGAGGATCCTTCCAACCTAAATTATTCTATGATTCCGGGAATACATTTGACTTTGCTATAGATGCAATTTCACAAATACTCTCTAATCCCTACTACCATGCTTGTGAATATTAAGAAGTCATTGCCTTGTAGAAGCAGACCTTCTTAGTGGACTCTCTGCTGGTTCTGTATTTTAATTAACTCATTTCAATCATCTCAGTGGCCTGACATAACTATACTGTGTTGAAGAACATATCTTTAAAAAGAAACCTGCGCTGCCATTTGCATGAAGTCATCTTTTCCTGTATAATCTTATGTCACTTCTAACCTAGATAATAAATCCCTGAGGGCAGTGGTCATGTCTGTATTCTTTGGAAAATCACTGTGCACACCTGTGCTTTGCTGTAGAAACATGTTAAATAATAACACCCTTTAAAGGGTTCACTGAATTATGAGTAGTTGTAAGCACTAAACTCCTATACCTGGGCATGCCAGAGTGTCTGAGGGTGGGTGTCTGAGGGTACAAGTGTCTGTGTACATTGAAAATGAAATTTCAGCTCTTGCTTCAGAATTTCTTGAGGCAGTTTAGTTAAATCATGAATGTTACCTCAATATATTGTGTGGAGCCTATTAGTGGGCCAGTACCACTTTGCCATAATTACTGAATTACAGATATACTAAGTGATACCCAGATGAAATTGGTGTTAGACACAAATCTGTTTATGCAAGAGGTAGTCCTTGCCTTAAGGAGCTGCATCTTTCAGCTGGAGAGGGTAACAGGAGAGAGATACTATTACCTCTCTTTGACAGGGGCACAGGAGGTTAAGGCATTTATCTGTATGTCAGAAGGACCTGTAAGAGAACTAGCTGGCCCCTTGCTGGATTCTCTTAGTGAGAAGGTCACAGAGGACTTTAGCTGTAGATTTCTCAGTCAACAACTAAAGCAAAAGTTTAACCCCATTTTCAGGGAGGAAGTCCATGCAGCTGCATGGTGGGACAGGAGAGGTCCAGGAAAGATACAGTAGCTCCTGGGACTGGGTCTTCTCTGCTCTTCCACATGCTGTTCTAGCATAGTATTGAACTGGTCATCTACTGCCAGAGCCATAAAGGGATTTGGACAGAGCAATGCTCAGCATCACCATGCCTGCCAGAGGAGTACATGGCACTTAGAGTCCACTCTTAACATTCTGCACTCATATGTCCTCATGTGCCATACCTGCATAGCATTAGATCCACATCCTTCCTTTACTTTGAAAAAACAAAAAAAACCCAAAAAAACAAAAAAAAAAAAAACCTGTAATTTAAGTCTTGTCAGAAGTTTTGCTTCTGTTTCAGAGATATGCTAAAGATTTTCATGTCCCCATTTGAAGTTGATGACATTTCTTGTCAACTATTAAGACATGTGCAACTTTAAGCATGATCTTAAAAGCTGGCTTCTTCTATTTGTCAGCATAGACTTTTTTCTCATACTCACTTCTTATGTCAGCCAACACAATTATTTGATATTATATGTATTAATCTAGAAAGCTCCTTTCAGAAACACATACAAAGTAAGAGCAGTAGTAAGCAAGCCTAGCCTAAGGCATTTTGCAAGTATGAGGTACTGTTTTCAGATTAGATGCCAGTGTTTACAGTATACAAAATTAATTACATCTGTAGGGCAAGAGCTAGGCACCTAGAGCTAAATCTGCAAAGGGATGTTGGCTCTAAAGCCTATCTTTTAGATGTTCTTCCACCTAGTATTTTCCATGTGGCCAGGATAGGAATCCAGCCTTACCAAGCACTTAGAGAGTTAGACATCAAAAAAGCAAGACTTCCAGAAGCTATCAAGCTGCATGAGGAAGCCCCAAAACTGGGAGTAGAAAATGCAAAGAAAGGGAGAGAGTCTAAACTTATCCCATCAGAGAGTTAAGCCAGATTTCCCTGCACAGTGAGCCTTTCCAACTATGCTGGCAGCAGTCATCTAAGTGTAATTGCTGAGGGTATATGGTGGTTTTAGAAAAGGAGATCCCACCCTTAAAATATTCCACTATCAGTCCATTATTCTGTTTTATATTCTGACTGGGGAAAAAAGATTTCATTACATGAAAGCCAGAAGATGACATCGTTGGTTTCACTGATTAGGATAAAGATATTCTACTGAACATAATATAACTTCTTCTAGTTTATTTTTCTAGGTTTTTTTCAGAGTATCATTTAACTTGATTCTCTCAATTATAGAATTAAGATGATCTTATATAAAATAAAGTACTAATTCTACTTAGTCATGACATTCGTAAAATAAGGCTTATGAAGAGCAGCAGTATGTTTTGTTAAACTGAATCACATACACCGGACATCTACTTGGTCTATTTATTTAAATTATTTGCCAGTTTTCCAATCTAAATCCAGAGAGATATCATAAAATGGCATAACCATCCGTCGCGTTGTAGCTTTCACTGCAATAACAATACAAGAGGAGTATTATGTCAAGTAACTATGTAATAATGACATGCAGAAATACTTTGATCTACACACCCTTTTGTGGTAATAGCAGTGAATACAGACGAACTACTGCCTAACCTCAGAAACGGTGACAGCCAGGCTGGGGAGTCTGAAAAGCATTTCAGACTACAGGTCATGGAGAAGCAGCTCCTGTGAGCCTGCTTTCCAGGCACAGAAATTGTTAGGCTTTCATCTTGTCCAGTGGCTCTGCTCTTGGTCGCAAGATAGTCTTCAGAACTGTATAGACATGGACAAAAGACCATTTCCTATCCCTGACAAAATAAGCAAAAATAATTTGCATCAAGTAACGTACCAGAATGTTGCCTTTTTCTGTAAATTTTTGCACAAGGATGTAGCAGAGAGGTTCTTGTTGCATTTGCTAGGAATTCCTGTTGGATTGTCTCCTGAAGGGTAATTCTGCATGTTGTTCATTAAGGTTGTCCTTCAAATCTGTTGCTCTCATAAATTCCTGGCGTGGTTTCTGATGCTTGGCAGGACACCTTAGAGGACCAACTCAATATATTAAACTTCACAAGCAAATCTATAACGTGAGCACTATCGCTGGTGACTCACCACTCATCCTTTAGGTGTGAGGGCTTTAATGAGTTTCTCTGGTGCATTCTTGGCAAGGTAAGGTTTGACAGGTGAGACGCAGTGAGTCTTGATGTGGCTGCTTAGGATGTTGCCACTCCCTTGATATCTCCCGTGGTAGCAGAAGGACCGTACATCATTGGCTTTAGCTTACAGTCCAGCCCAAACCAGCCCCTCCTTAGCGGTTGCAATGGAGAGGCTGGGTTTGAAGATCATCAGTCTGTGCCCACGTTCTACTCTTCTAATTTCGCTGCAGAGATCGCATCTTCCAGGCGTAAGGCAAACAGCTGGGCAGTAACCCTGTAAGTCACTGCGGTCCCCTGTCAGAGCTCAGTTCTTTGTGGAAAGCAAATGGGAAAGTTCTGGTGAAAGAGCTGGGTTGAAATTTGCTTTCTAATTTGCTTAAATATTTTCCAAATGCTCTTACACTGCTTGTGTGGCTGCATTCACATTTCTGATACATTTGACTTGCCTGATAATCTTTCTGGGAGGAGAGCTAGGTTCAAGTAATGATGTCTGCCCTTCCTGGTGTTTAAAGAGTCTTTGCCTGGTAGTCAAGTTTGTAACCCCAGTGAACAAAACACGGCACAAATCACACATATGAAAGAGATTTAAAAGAGTAAAGAGCTCAGAGGGTTTTGGATAAATACACAAAGTTTAGATTCTGGTCCAAACCTCTCTGGTTTGCAAAATGAGTCTGGAAGCATCACAAGAGCAAAATTTTTTTTTTTTTTTTTTTTTTTTTTCAGCTGTGGAGTTTCTGGTCCTGACAAGAGTTGGGAAGTGACAAGATTCACATAAACAGGGAAGAATTATATGAATCTTCTCAGAACTCATGAAAGGTACTGAACAAGTGTTTAATCTGAACCTGTGCAGCTAACCCTACCAGTCAGGTTATCTTATCTAGTAGACCAGTGCTTGTTATTTATTGTTCCTGTTGTGCTAAGCTTGTGTTTTGCCAGGTAGTGAGCAAGCTCACCCTAAGATACACCCACACCTGCAAGAGTTTGACAAATGGGTAGATGCTGGCCCTGTGAGTTAAGCTGAAAAAACTAAATGTTACGAGGATAAAAAGAACAAATTTCTAGCCCACAAAGAGTTTCCATTAAGTGCAATACCCTAGGACTGAAGGATGAGTTTTAAACAAAGATCAGAAGCAAAATCCATAGATTTTAAGGTACTGCTGCTTCAGACCAGGATCCAGGCTTTGCGACCAGAAAAGCAGGGACAATTGCCTTTCTGCAGTATAAATACAAGGGAATTTAAATAGACAGGTTGGTATTACCCCCGATTTTTGAGACGCTACTTGCATAAAAGTGCATTTAGAAAACTCTAGCAAGTGTCTCTACTGCAAATCCACCTTGAAAATGAGATGTGGGTCTCATTAGATAATCTTTTCAGCCCCCCAATTCGTAGCAGCCCATTTCCAGATCTGAACTTTGAAGCTGACCCCTGTCTTTGTGATGGGCCAAACCAAAAGCCAGATCTGAACACCACTGAACTCTGGGAAAGTTCAAATCTATCGTTTGTGGTTCAGGTTGAGCTCTAATTAAAACAGACCAGTTAGAAAGGCAAATGTCTTAAAACCAAAACAAAACAAATGTTTCACGTGAAAAGTCTTGGATTAGTCTATATGGTACCAAATAGTGCTTTGTCTATCACATGATGTAATGTTCCCCTGGCTAACACAAACTGACAGCACGCACATGCTGCTATATGAGATGTTCCATGCAGACAGTTTAGATTTAACTTTGAGCAGGACACAGTATTCATAGAAATACTTCATGCTGTGTAAAACAGCAATCTTACTGCCACTGAGATTTGAGGGTAGCCGGCTACCTCCCAAATTTTCCATGCCCATCCCTAGTAGCAGAGTAGTCCAGGGTTTTTTCAAAATCAGTGTCTTGCCTTCTTTGAGCAAAGATTATGCCTGATTATGTCAGCAGTATGTGGAATATTACCTCTAATCCCTGAAAACAAACAAAGTGGCGCTGCAGAAACTTTGGTTGTGTAAGAGGGCAGGGAAATCCCAGCTAACTCTCCTGCTAAGAGCTTCCGTTTATACTGTAGTTAATACCACTGTGTCTGTAATAAAGCAACATGGTTGATCAATGGACAAGGGAAAAGCAAACAAAAGGGAAGGGAACTTGGTTTCAGCATTACTGAACTGCCAAAGTAAAGGAAAATGGGAGACTGCAAGGAGCAAAAAAAAGGATGGAGGGACAATGTGTTCAAGCCCCATCACTGGTGTCAGGATGTCACTGTGCACCAGTAGCTAGAAAAAGAGGGCCTTCAACAGGAAAATTTACTCAAAGAATCACAGCACACATAACTGCAAGCATACAGTAAGTAACCAGCAGTTACTCTTCCTGTGGGCTTTATTGTCTCTCGTTAATGTTACGTGTAAGTACTGAAGGTGTAGGTATTTTCTCCTTGTGAAATTTGAGTGGACAACTGCCTAAAGTTTCCAAAATTTCTTCTTACACAAACTAAGCTAAAAACCTTATCAGACCTATTTTAACTGAGATTTTTCAGTGTGATCTTTTTTCAGTCCTGGACTCACTTTCTAAAAGAATGAATCCCTCCACAACATTTCTGTCCTTTGCTTCCTGTTTGGATAAGAAGAGCTTAACAGCAGCCATTTTTGTATTTCACAAATGTTTAAGTGGAAGTTAGTCCACATTAATCAAGTCTTTCAATTCTCCAGTGAAATTAGTCATCTTTAGTCTCCAGACAATGAGGTATGAAATGACTTGCCCAAGGTCACAAGAGAAGTATATGGCACAACAGGGAACAGATTTCAAGTCCATCATCTCCTGGTCCATGCTTTAACCATAAAATGATAGTTCTCATATTAAACTAGGAGATACAGGATATGTGAAAAATGATAGGAAGGGAATTGTGCTGAGCTTCTTGAGGTGACACCTGCCTCTCAACTTGGACAAAGAGAACAAAAAATTATTTTATCCATTCAGAATGAGTACTTTTCGGGTTAAAGAATATACAAATGTTTTCACTCTGATCAGAGGAAATTATTAGTCCAGACATTTCTTTACTGGTCAAGTTGTAATTAAAAGAACAACTTTTCTAATTAATCATTCCCTAGCAATATATTAAACTCTATTGACAGCATCCTTTAAAACACACCAAAATAACAGAAAGCAGTAAAAGACATATCTGTGCAAAGGAATCGAGAGACTCACAATGTTTTCTTCTGCATCAATTTTATAATATTCATGAAAGATGCTTGCCAGGAACCTACATATTACTTTAGAATTTTCTTTAAAGCACAAAATAGAGTAGAATGGGAAAAGAGACCTACTCATGTCCTACATGTGATAATGTATTGATTTACATCAAATCTAGTTGAAAGACTCACATGGTCTTGTGGCATTTTGAGAAATATGTCAGAAAATATATGCTTATCAACTTGTGCTAATCTTTCTCTGACTTTGGAGTACCACAAGCGCTTAGGAATGAGAAGCAGTTAGAGAATAAAAACCACTTCACTGTTTAGGAAACTTCACCACCTTTGCTATGCAGTTAATAAAATATCCCATGTGTTTCGCCTGGGATACTGGTATTGGCAGTTTTCCAAAGTATTGGCTTATACATCAAAACTATGCTTCGGAAAAGCCCTGACCTCAGCCTTCTCCCAGCTACCTACCATTAATAGCCAGAACTAGCCCAGCTTAATGAAACAGCAACGCACAGATGCTCTATGCTGACTACTTCTGATTTTGGAGCCTGCTCATTGCCATTCACCATTACCGATTTTCCCTGCTCCCAGCCCATCTCTTTTTCTTTTTTTTTTTTTTTCCTCCATTTATCTGCTATGCTCTTTCTCACTTCCTCATGTCCCTAGCCAGTCAGTTGACAGGCTTCCATCGCGGAGATTGAAAACATGCTCCATGCTAAATGTAACAGAATAGTATGACCAGCAGGTCCATGTTTCAAACACATTCAATTTATATCACAGCTAAGAATAAACAGCAGGGGAAGCAGCTTGATGGGTTACTGGAGGTTGTGGCTATCCTTTCTTGTGGAACATGTCTCTGTCACTTGCTAAATAGGTGCACCATCTGGTGGTAATTTTGGACTCCCACTTGTTCTTAAATTTCCAAATAGCAGTGGTGGAGTTACGCCTGTGGTTGCAGCATATTTTTTTCTGTCAGTATCTGTCTGAAAGTCATCAACTAAGACAACTTTTGCAGGTATTACTGGTGAATGAGTACCAAGAATAGCTAGGACTTTAAATGAAGATCAAGTTTCCATGTGTGCTATGTGGGGCAAGTAGGTATGACTTTATGAGAGGACCACATGCTCCCCTGAGAAACATACATGGAGAGGAGGAAAAATTTCATAAACAAAGCAAAATTAGATATTAACAAGCTTGATATCTAATTAGGGAGTCTAAGCTCCCAGTATAGTTGACAGGGACCTCCAGACAGTCATACAGACAAATTAAGGTCCAAATTGCCCTCTGGAAGTGCTTCTCTCTCTTCTTTGACCATAGAAGGAATACAGGCTGACTAGATTCCTATCTTAGACATCTCATGCAAATGCCTTGAGCTATATGGTATGAAACAGGGCCAAAGGAAAGAAGTGAGGAAAAGGGCTCCCCATTTTTCTGCCTCTATTGTCTGAAGCCCTTTAGTTAAGCAGAGGAGACAGAAACCACTGGTACCTCTTGTGCCATTCTCCTCAGGAACTGCAAGGTTGCACCAACCCTGTCAGATGGGACATCGCATGGAGACCTGTTCCGAACAGGATGGGTGGAGGATGAGTCAGACAGGAAACAAGTTTCCATGCTGTCACGAAGAAATGATTCAACAGGTATAAATAAACCATGATCCATGACTAAACTTCCTTAGTTTTAGCAACTTGAATAGAGCTTTCCAGCCTACAGCAATTCAGTCCATGTTTGTTGAACTTCTGTCTAGAGATAGAATTGCCTTCTCCCAGTGCACCAGTGAGTTTTCTGGGGTGACAGCAGACTACTTAAAGACTCTCCATCCATCCAAGCCCATATTTTACAGTTGTTAAGTCTTAGGAATCATCTTTCTTTCACAGTCCCAGAAATTGGAGGTTGAACCTCTGCAGTGGTGACAGCATTATAGATGGCAAAAGATTACACTTGTAGGTGAAAGTCCTCTCTCCTAGAGCCACTTAAATCCTAAGGCCAAATCTGATCAAAACTGGATAGGTGCAGCAGTTTTTACTAGCTGAAGGACCCATCTTTATCTTGATCTTGCATGCTGGCTTTCACTATGACTTCTGTATTCTGCAAAACACTTGGGCATGAATTTAGAGTGAAACACTCTCAAACCCTCTCCTACTTGAATAAGACTTAAAATGGGGGTTTAAACTTAAGCAAATACTGGGTAAACGGAGAACAACTAAAGTTATTGGCCAGTTTGAATCCTGAGAGAACAGCTACCCTAGTACTACCATGACAGATTTATTTTTTCAAGTCTCCAAATAATATAGTCCTCTTGCTTGCTTGCTTTATTTCTTTCATTTTAATTTGACTCTTATATCAGTAACAATAATATTATCCTTCACAGTTATGGACATACAATATGTCAGTAAGAAATAAACTACAGTCACAGGCAATTTAATCCAATGCTAAAAAGTCATGTACAATATCCAGGAAGGAAATTTTGTCAATTAGAAAATAAGATATTTGTCAGACATAATATTTTGGAATATGCGAGCCACTTCATTACAAAAAGAAATTGCTCGTGACTAGAGGCAAGACAGCAAACTGCATGGATCGGCGATCTAAGCTCAAATGCGAAACCATTTGTTTGCAAACCAAAATGTACAGATCAACAAATGCCGTGTTTTTTTTAATGTTTATAAATGCCTCTCTGTGCATTTCAAGCTTTTCAATTTAGAAACTGATGGTTTACCAAACAGAACGTATCCCAAAAAACAGAGGAGGAAAGGGAGGGATAGTGCTACACATGTAACTCTGAAGACTAATGTTATGTTTAGCCTGTCCTGCTTGATGTAGAGGTTGAACTAGATGACCAAACCTATCATCTGTAATTCTAGGGAAGAGATTTTGACAACATAGTCAACCGCAGTAGTAAAGCTCAAGGAATCTCCAAAGTCATTAGAGCCCCAAGTTATTGCAGGATCACATACCGGCAGGTTAGCAGCCGACCCATGCTACCTGCCATCTTATGTAAAGAACTTTCCTTGCAGCGGCAAGGTTTGGCAGCACCTGCCTGTTTACAAAGTTGCTCTATACCTAAAAAATCAAATGTTGCATAGTTGATTTCCATTTAACTAATCAGATTTTAGCTGAGTCCCTGCTATGAAATTCAGCTCCTATTTGAACTTCTGTTCATACCCAAAAGCCAGGAGCCTTTTTAGTGGCTGTAAAATCCTGGCTCTGGTGAAAGCAGTGGCAAAATTTCTGCTGACTGCAATAGGACCAGAATTTGGCCCCTGTGAGTTTGGATTAAGCCCAGCACCACTCTATTTAACTTTAAATGTTATTTGCCTTCCTGTTTTAAGTGTGCATTACGTTGTAAGTCATTGATGAATAAGATTGGGACACTGGAAGTAACTAATTGAGTCAGCATGCTACAGCTCATTTGTAGCCAGCAATTTTATTACAAAGTGACATGAAAAAAAAAGTGACATTAGAGGAATATTAACATTCCAAGTGAGGCAGCTGGAAGTAAGGAAATGCTAAACTTAATGTTGCTACACAAAGTTAGCCCTGTTGTGTCCAAATTTTGGTACAGTATTCAATTAAATAATAGCCTAGAATTTGCATACTATCTTTTCCACAGGACCTCTGACTCACTCATCCCAAGGCAGACCAGAAAAGTAACATGGAAAATTTTATCCTGAATAGCTAAAGACAAAGTTAAAAGCAAGAGAAAAGGAAGATTTTTGTTCTGCTCAATGCTGAGCAGGAGACCATCAGAGTTACAGGTCATTGCAGACTGTGCCACATTGTAAGGCCACATTGTACACAACCCTTTTCCACTACAGCTAATTACATATTTATTAGAATGATCACAGAGTGCCAAAACCCCTAAGGATCCTCCCCTCTCCAAAAAAATATTTTTCTACATCAAAACTTAAATGGAGCTATTCCATTTAATAAAAAACAGCTCCATTTAGTTTTGAAAAGTCGAAACAAAGTATTAACCTTCATCCCCCTGTCAGTCCCTTGGTTTTTTGAGAGCATAATGGCCTTTTTTTTTAACCTGAGGTTTAAGGTCACAGGAAGGCAATGTGTCATGCTACGTGATATCTCTTATCAAGCTGTGCAGTGTGGTATGGAATCATATAGCTTAGAATACATACAAGAATACGCATGCAAGAGCGGAGCTCCTGAGATACAGAGACTTGAGTCTCCCCAGCTGCAGTTCGCTGCATCAATTTACATCAATGCACTTAACTGATTTATAATTAAGTGCACTAACAAGGCAAAATGTTTTTCAGAGTCAGATATATCAGCGTATTTTAGTTTGAAAATGTTTACGGAAAAAAAATCCATTCCAAGAAAATCTTCATTTTTACGTGTAAAAAAATGGAATAAAACAGAAGTTTAAAAAGTTAACACTTCCCTTAGGATTGAAATTCCAGATTTCATTCAGGTCAACATCTACCATTTCTCATCCAGCTGCAAGCCATGCAGAGTTCATGAAGCAATTGTATTAACATATTAGTACTATGTTTACAATAAGGATGTCTGCCTTTTAAAGCAAGCCTGCTACCCGAAAGGTAAATATTTAACTGGCGACAATAACACTTTAATTTAAGAGGACTTATTCTTTTCTTCAAAGTCATGACTCTTGAGGGAAAATAAAACACAACGGAGCTACACTTGAACTAGACAGTAGTACCTTACAAAGAAACTAGCAAGTAAAGAATATAAATTGGGAAATAGAAAAATTTGTTTGTTCATGATTGGAAATTATATGCTACAGATTATGTATGCTAGACATTTGTTTTATAGGGAGACAAAGAAAAGAGAGATGATAAAATTAATGTAGCAAAGTAACATTTTTTTCTAGTAAAGTCAAACAAAATTTATTACTGTCAACTCATGATTTACAAATGGTACTGTCCATTCACATTTATCTTTTCATCTATGATTTGAACTGTGCTTTGAAAACAATAATTAAGCCTCACTGGATCATTTTGAGGCTCTGGCATCTAAAGAAATTTTTAAAGCACAGAGAAATTTTTACTCACAAATTTTCAAATTGATTCACTAAGCTGGAAATCCTCCATCCTCTCAAAATAGGGGGTTTCTTTAATGTGACTGCGCATCCTTAGAACAGAAAGATATTTTTATTTTTCTAAAAACCTCCAAGTGACAGAAGCCTACTAAAATAAAGAAGAGACTGAACCTACAACTCTCACAATAGGCTGTCTCCCCAGTTAAAATAATATAAATTCTTAGCACAGTAGTTGTTTCATAACTTTTTTACCAGTCCTTCCCAGCCTTAGCTGTTGCCAGCTGCGAGGTTTATTTTCTTATTCTGGTTTGGGTTACTGTCTTGCTTTGCTACTTATAATAGTAAAAAGCCTATCCACCCTTCTACAGTGGGAAAGTATGAACTGTTTGGATCGACTCCTCAATTTCCTCCAGAGATGATACTGCAAACTAAAACATCTCTCTAACTTACTTTACCTTGTAACTACTAGATTATTACAGCTTTTTTCCCACTGTTTATCTTTCCATCAAAATGCACTGCACTGGAAAAACTGTCCTCATAAGGCAGCTTGCATGCCCTATAGCACTTACCGTACTGTCTGTAGGGTAACTAATATAAGTGTGTGGGTCTTTAGGTGAAATAGCCCAGCTCTGTTCCAGCATGCCCTTTCTACCTTTGTAAGGTAACTTGTGGAACAGCCACTGATACAACTAAAATCCTCCTGCAATTATATATATCTAATAAATTAGAACAAATATACTGGATATCCTTAAGGTTAAGAATGTTTTTGTTTCTACTTCCAGCAACAACATGTCAGTTGTGAAAAGAAATGCACTGTTTGAGACATTTTAAGAGAAAGCTTTGCAATGTGTGGTTGCAGCTTGATAGATCTTTCCTGCAAAATGAGCACACTGAGGACGTCTTCAGATTTGGGGGGGTGGGGATGGTGTTGTTCCACTTTACCAGCTGCCTCTGTCTGCCTGCCTATCAGTTACCCAGCTGGTATGGGTGGTGGTTGCTATTTTTTTTTTTTCAAATTCAGCCTAATAATGAGAAAACCCTCTCTCTAAATAACCAAGAATTATACAACTTTTTATACACCACAGTGCTTCTATTAAAAACTATCTTTGCATAAGCCACAGCTCATTAAATATGCCATGGTATTTATAGCATCTACTAGTTTTACTAAATCACGCTTGCGAATGCAATGACATTTTGTGAAATGGACATGGGCAGGCACTCCAAGGTAGCCATGTAAGTAATAAAGACACGGTTTGTATTGGTCCAACGCGGTCTTCTGGAAGTCACAGACAAATTTCAGCTGACTGAATGCATCCTCTGCACCTCTCTCCTGGCATCCCAGGCAGCCTGCTGCACTAGGAGTTGAATGCTGATGCCAGTCCACTGAGAAGCCACCTGAAATGATTTTTACCATATCCTAGCACCAGCGCAGACATCCAGTTCAAATTACTGAAAACAAGTTTCTTTCTGATCAGTTGCTGGAACAGTCAAAGGACATTGTTGTCTGGGACCATACTATATAACAACAACAAAAGACCAGAAATTTTTCCACATTAGGTCCAAAAGCCACTGTGCAATTGAGGTTCACAATAACTGACAAATGCCTAAACCAATCATAGCACCTACTGCTATGACAAAGATAATTACTGCCTTTCCGTCGGTGTAGTGTGTACCCTGCCCTGTATCATATTTAAAATAATCTAATTCCAACTCATTTTCCCCCTCAAAATTGTTTCCAGCTGTACGATTCCTTTCTTTCCCCCATATTGTTTTTATTGGATATAACGCAAGTCCGTAAAGATAGATTTTCCCATAATAAATACACAGATGTTAGAATAATAAACATACAGTCAACCTGATATATGAATATTACGAAGCATTAATAAATATATAACTAACAACATAAATCGATTAAAGAATTGGAAAATGAGAACATAAAGTAACTGGGAAATAAATGGCAGGAGGAAAGAAAGGCAAAAAGTGAGATAGAAATGTACTTTAGGCAAACTATCTGGATTCATTTATGGTTCCCTTTATTGATTTGCTGATAGCATTAAAGCACAAGTATGGTTGTAAAGCATTCCTAAGAATGACGCCTGTCTTCATGTATTGAAAGTTTTCTGCTCGTACTGAAAGTCAAGCTTTCCAAGTTGGCCAAATCATACCATGCTAGACACTACTGTGCTAGATTAGTCTGTCTGCTTAGATGCGAATTTCCATTTTTGGAGAATAATGAACCTCCCTACTCCTCCCATTTTTGGTAGGAAGTTTTTATGAACATTTGGCATCTCGGCTAAACCACCATCGTGGCCCAGAATAAAAATGACTGCATTCATATGTAAGTCTGAATCCAAATTTAATTAAGCCTATATATGGCCTGAACCAAGAATAATTTACTGACACCCCCTCAGCGTGTATGATAAGATGCCAACCATTTCTCCATGACACCATCACTTATATATCTTTCATGCCCAATACCCAAGTCTTTTCAGGCCTGCAGCTAAAACACTGTGATCCAATGTGGACTTAGTTACCTGTTTCCAGTACAAATATAGAAAGGATCACTTTTTTAATGAGTATCTTTCCTTCAGAAGATGTTCCACTCCCTTGCTTAGTCTTCTGTTTGAAATTATGCTGTCTTCTTAGAGGTTTATGTGTGCATGTGTACGAGGGTGTGCCTGTATATAACCATGCCATTCAACTTCATTTTCTGATTGTGTTTCTCAAAATAACTTGTAAAGTCTTCTTCACCTGTGAGTTAATAAAATCCATGCACATATTTTCTTAGTCTTTAAAACTGTAGTTTTCTCTCCCATCCCTCCCCCTTTCTGCCTGGAGAGTGGATCAAAAGTTGAGTAATGCATGGCAACAGGAAGCTTCTTAAGATGTTGTTCTTCTCCTAAATCTCCCACGGCAAGCAGGGCTTTAACCTCACTTCAGATGCATCCTTTCAACATGCCAGAAAACTACAGATCAATATAAAGGTCAGAGATTTTTTTAAAAAAACTTCAGAACTCCCTTGGTTCTTGCTTATTTGTTGATTCTTCCCTGTCAGGTGTCCAGTTCAATGATTTGCCAAATCATCGTATCAATGACACAGCCAAATGAATACTACTAAATCATGATCATTTTCTACATCATGAGTCTGACAAAGGAGACGTCTACCTATTGCTTTTCCTATCTTGACAGCTATATTTTTCAAAACACCTCATTTTTGCCCTGGATTCAGCACAGGTAGGAGCAGTCTGTTTATAAGCACTTCAATTTGGAGAATTCCAGCAGAAATGGTCAATTCACAAATAATTAGCCAGAATAATCCACTGTCAAAGAACAACTGTAGGTTTCACTTCTGTTATTCATTCTGACTCCATACTTCACAGGCTGCACTGCTTACTTTTTTGGGTGGAGTTATTTGCCTCCAACTGTCATTAATGATAAGTAACTTTTAGACATACCTACGTGATAGATTGCTCCAATTGTCATTTGGGGAAACAGAGACCAGTCCCTAGCGCTGGAGCTCTTTTGCATCAATAACCTGATAGGACCAGAGGCTTTACTCTTCCAGATCAGGGTCCTTGCCTTCAAAAAGTTAGCAGGACAATTATCTTTCAACAATGGTTATCAATAATAACAATTGATATATCATTAACCAATTAATTTTTTAATCCATTGGTTAAAGAGGTAATCTTTAAAGAAGTGATTTCTTAAAGAGCCTTACAGCAAGAGGAATAAGTGGAGAGTGCAAAAGATGAATTTATGTGAGAAACTGTCATGAAAATTAGAGATGAGTGCAAGAAGGTAACATATACATGTACAGGGACAGGATGAGTACAGTGAGTGTAGTAGTGACTTTCCTCTGGGGATGGCATGACTACGGAAAAGTTCCCAGCTATAAATATATCAAAAAAAAAAAAAAAAAAAAAAAAAAAAAAGTTATACACAATGCTTGCCTAATTCGTCCCATGCCACATCCTTTGTTCATGCTACTAACTTGGATCTCTCCATCACTTTTCTCTCTGGCTGCTATAAACCTTTTACACCAACTCGAATGCCCCATGCCTAATACAATTTCCACAGTTGTTATCCTGTCCTCTGAACTATTTATTTTTTTTAATGCAGACTTCTGCATATTGTATAGGTGGTACAGCCCTTATTCACTGAAGTACCTTTTAGAAAAAATAGCTCAGCACCAATCTAGCTTAGCTAACTTAGTGAGGATTCCACTGGCACAGCAGGATCCCCAGAAGTCACAAGGGTGGACATTTGCTCCTGTGTCATGCCTTCTGGATACTGCTTGGTTGTGGCAGGAAGACATGCATAGATGAAGCACAATGGCACCCAAGAGATGGTGTTGGCAACAGATGCACCGTTGTTGGAGAAACCTCATGTCGGGTGAGTCTGAGGGTTTGCTTTCAATTTGGCAGAGAGGAGTGTTGCATCAGTATATGAATCAGAATAACCCTAAACCTGAACTTGTAAGTGCTCATTGTAGAGCCTTGGTCCAGTGGCTGAAGAGTAGATCCTCTCTTTCCCATGCAGATAGAGAGCAACTAATATCATGCTATCATAGCTTACTCGTCCTCTTCTCCCTATGACCTGAATAATTTGACTTGATTGTTTGTCTCCCTAAGTGATTCTGGGAAAAAGCTACATGAGCTTTCTTTTGAGATGAAGTACTTCAATACTTAAGACTTTTTTAGTCTTAATCCTTTCTTCAGTCTGTTCGGGCAGAACCAAATATCTGGTTTAGTGTTTCTGTATGTGTCAGACACAGATGTGTTTTGTTACACACGTGAATATTTATGCTTACAAGTACTTTGTACCTTTAAAGTTTGGGTTTGTTTTTTGGTTTTTCTTTTTAGCTTTCTCCTTTTTTTAGTTTCTTCCCCTCACTGGTGTAATAACACCACTTCCTAAACCCTGTCCTTTTCCTAGATACTGACCACATTGTCTCTGGGTGCTACTGCACTAATAAAACAAATAAAGACATGTGGATTATGGGATCCTTTATAGACCTGCATGGAACTCATCTGGCTCAGCTGGCGGGGGTCATGTAAACCTTCTCCATCCGTTACAGTTTGTGTGGTTTCACACCCAACAAATGTCAAAGCAGAACTCAGTTGCAACTGCCAAGTTTCCTCTATGTTTGGGTTAAGCCATAAAAGAACCCACCAAATTCCACATCAGTCATTTCAGAGTTGCAAGAAACCACCCAGGTTCGGTGAAGAGGTCAAAAATCTGGTGAACATTTTGGCAAATACGATCTGAACAGTGTCTCAAGAGAACCCTGGTTTTTTCAAATGTTGTATAGTCTGGCCGACCTGATGGCTGCTCCATCCTGATGCCAAATGTTTTTTGTTCCCTGTACCTCTTATTTTGTATAGAAAGATTCAGAATGAAAGCACAGACACAACATTTAGTCCTCTTTAGGCATTTGGACTGCACTCATATGCAAGGTTTCTGAGAATAAAAGAGTCTCTCAGTGGTGAAGAGGATTAATATTCATGAGGACAAGGACAGAGCTGATGAGGTGTCACATGGTTTCTAGCTTGAAGAGGAAAGCAGAAGTGGTGAAAGCCTTTTCACCAGGAAGCTTAGTGATGACACCAACTCTGGTACAACCCTCCAGAGTGTGCCTCTTCAAGGACATAAGTGATCTCACAGAAGTTAAGATGACTTACTTGTCTAAGGGTCAGAGCCTGCAAGCTTTGGCAGATCAAGACAACATAGCATGAAGAAATACAATGGTAGCATGCTTGGCAGCTATATATTTTCTGGCAGCAACATCAGATGTAATTTTTGACATGAACTTAAGACAAACAAGCATAAGACTAACCAAGGAAGACCAGACCTGTGCTTCTAATAGTCAAGACAAGTGACTAGATGTTTTTCTGGTTCATTTAAAGTTGAAGGTAAAAGTCAAATGTTAGGCTATTTCCTGTATCTTGTGTCTTGAGGATGTTTAATGCCTTCCACTTATGTTTAATGCCTTCCACTTGGACTCTTTTTAAGAAACAAAAGTTAGGCAAGAAGTATTATCTAGACAGAATTAGAAATAACTTAGGACAAATGTGGGAAGAGACACTCATGAGCAAATTCCTCACCACCAGCTTTTCAGCATCAAACCCAAATTCAACCAAACTTTCTGAAGTTCAAAAAGTTCAGATTTTTCTTTCACCATTAATTTGGTTTACTAGGTCTTTTTATTAGTAGTTTTAGTCCTCTCCATTTCTTTGATTTGGCGTTGAGTAATGCTCACAGAATATGACAAATTCTCGGTGGGTGTAAGTCAGTTCCCCTGATGCCAATGGATTTATTCAGTTACAACACTTTACAGCTGGGCCACTTGTGCCCTTAAAATGCCAGACTCTCAGACTTGCATGTTCTTTGAAAAGATATTCAGTTCCATCATTGACTTAAGCATACCTCAGTTTTTGGCAACCATTTCACAAAGGTGTTGGAAAAAAACTCCAAAGCCTTGATGTCCGTTAACAAAGAACTGTGTAACTCGTTTCCTCTTTGCACAGATGGGGTGAAATGTTATGCCTTCTTTTTCACACAGTTTTGGCAAGACCACATTCAGTTGTGTTACAGGCACAAGACTCACCCAAACCATCAAATTCAAGAAAGAGGTATCACCCAAAGAAGAATCGGACACAAGAAAAACAGACTACAACCCCACTAAGAAGCTTGAATGGCTCTTGTGATAGCCATACACCACAAAATGTTATCCCAAAACTGAGCAGCAGACAGCATGGAGGATGGTAAGTAGGCAGCCCTTGGAGAAGAGAGGGAAGGTCAGGAATAGGCTAAGGATACTCAGCTGGAGGATAAGGAAAATAATGATCTCAATGCTGGCAAAAAATAGCATAATCTTTATGAAATAGTATCAGACATAGGGTAAATGGAAAGTGATCAGTTTATAACTTTTGCCAGCTAATGGTTTGTCAGGCCAAGGTCCTGTATTATTTTCTTTGAATAGGTTTCCTGCCTCAAATCACTTGCAATATTTTCTTTACAATATAACAACACTAAAA
Organism: Podiceps cristatus; assembly: GCA_000699545.1. Taxonomy (NCBI): domain Eukaryota; kingdom Metazoa; phylum Chordata; class Aves; order Podicipediformes; family Podicipedidae; genus Podiceps; species Podiceps cristatus. The sequence goes on along the minus strand of KL271296.1, from coordinate 3,689 downwards.
TGGATATGTATCGCTGCCATATACTGGAAGGTCAGTGTCATACGCACTGTACTTCCACCAGTTAATTGGGACTCTCCCATTACTTAAGTTTTTGGGAAGTCTGCAGAGGATTTTTTGGAGCTGATTTTAGTTCGCATTTGATTGGTCATAATATGCACTTCATGCAATTTCTAGCAGGATAACTATTGGAAATACTTTTTCACAGAGTGTGATGACTGTGTCCTTGGATGCCTGTGCAGGCATCTCAGTCATTGCTGGGTATGAAGTTGCACAGATAAGAATGACTTCATCTAGAGATCACAAGAGACCTCCTGTCTCTTGGTAGTTACTTTTTAATGAGTGCAAACATACAGACCACTGTTCTGGGAGCATCACTGTTCAACTCCAGTAGGCAAATACCAGAGGGATATAAACTCTTGCAGGACTGCAGTAAGAAAGCCAGAAGAAAAACAGCCCCAATGTATCACTTCAGCACAGTATTAGAGACACCCTTACCTACTCGAAGCTCTTGTCCAAAGACTGTTTTCTCTCCCAGCGCGGAGCAGTTCCACCTCCCATATCGAAACTGGTACTGGCACTCATTGATTCCCATTTGTGCCCCTTCCCCAATCACAATGATGGCATCAGGGCGGCTCTGGCAGATCGCTCGCTGCCGAGGGGCCAGGCCTGGAATTTTGTTGCAGATGATATTAGCTCCTAAAGCCACCACAGATGACAAAGCTCTGAAGAAAAAAAAAAAAAAAAAAAAAAAGGCAGAAAGACAGATTATAACCAAATTGAGGTCATTAGTTGCCGTGTGCTGCTGTGTGGCAGGCAAGGCGCTGGGCAAAAGGGGATGGGATGGAAGTTGGGTTCCTATAATCATGCAGACTTATCCCAACCTCTCTGGTCTGGCAAATGAGGTTGGAAATCTTGCAGTAATTCCTGATCTGATTCGTGCCAGAAACAACAAACAAATGGAATTTTGGCACTTCTGCTTCCAGTCCTACATGCAGCCATCAGCTGATGAGATGTGGAAAGCAAGACATATTTAAAAGCAAAAAATAATGCTAATTGATTGTCTGTACATCTTTGGAGCTCATGTCTGTTTTGAATGACCTACATAGATTCAGGCTTATCATTTTAGTTATTGCAGCCAGTTCATCCATCCCTCATTTGAAACCTTGAGCACAATTTAGGGAATGACTTCACACTACCAACCCTCTTACCCATTATTACATTCAGAGTATTGAGTGATTAATGAAAGTTCACCAGCATAACCGTACTTTTAGAGCTGGCAGATATCATGGAGCATATATGACTGATCCTTAAAATGTGCCATGCAGACTAGAAACATTTGTAGTTCTCATTCTTCAAGTACATTTTCAGAATTCGTTATAAAGTTTGCATATAACTTGCACCTGCCATATGTTTTCACTTTAGTACATTTATTTTTCATCTTTCAGCTCACTTTTCAACGTCTTTATAGGCTCATTTTTCAACATCTTTACAGGCTACATTTTAAGTGGTAATCTTTTGAAAAATAAGACAACATGGGTACACATTCAGTGATGCCTCAGGTTGCATCTACCAAGTACCAGCCAGGTCCATGCTGGAATGCTTCAACTAGGTCTGGACAGGTCAGCAGGAGTAAAGACAGCAAAGATAGCTGTGTTAGTGAAACAAGCCTTGCTCAGCATGATATGATGGCCCCTGAGACAACTGCGCAACCAAAGCCTGGAATAGCCCCTGCCGCACTGCCCAGATGGCTGTCCTCCTTGGCTGGCAAACCAGGCTGCTGAGAGCATCGCTGCTTCTCGGCACCTGCTGGGAAGTATCTCCACAAACCCTCTCCCCTCTTTAGCTTGTCTCAGCCTGGCGTAGGATCATACAAGTAATTTCATTTTTCCATCAAATTATGTTGTTGACTGCCTCTGTAATGTAAAGATGCTTGTCCAGATCATGCTGCAGCACCTTGGGTTTAAGTAGAGTTTGGCAGTAGCAGAAGTCACCATATATAAATAGGTTAGTAACAGGATACAGACTAACTTCCCCATTACCTTCCTCTCCATCTTGAACACTGACTTAAGCCTTTCTTCCTGTTAAAAATTTCCCACTGTAAATGCTCCTTTTGGAAAATGCTGACTAAACAAAACTGAATTTTATAGGAATTTATCAACTTCATTGCAAAGGTAACTGCAAAATTACATAAATGTTGCATTTCAATGAAATCAAAGTGTTTCATTTTGCCAATTCAATAAACTCCGGTAAAGCCAGAGCAAAAAGGGTGAAACGGAGAACTCTTCCCTGGTCAAAATGAAATACTGGTTTTTACTGTGGAATGGAAATTCCGTAATGTTTCACTCTGCCTTTAATAGGTATTTATGCATCTTTTCCAAAGTTAACAATCCCTGAGAAATGCATCAATTGTGGTTTTTTATTTATGGCTTGGGAGGATTGTGTAGATACAGAGACAAGGTATTGCAAACACAGAGCATGCATGCCATGTGGTACAACCTATTTAACAAAAATAAGAACAAAATGTAGTTGCAGCTCCGACCACTCACAGTGTTTGGAGCAGAAGCACTCAGACCTGTAGCTTTAATTCATGTTCCTATCGGTACTGAACAACAAAGCTGGAGCATCGACTGGAACCAGCGAGTCCCCAAGATTCATGCGGGTTTTGGGCTAAGGTTTTGTTTCTGCCCCCCCCCCTCTACTTAAAACTGAATAAAATATTTAAATTATGATGTCTTTAAATCAGGACTTTCCAAGAGATATGATAATCTTAAAATAAACATTATGAGTTTGATGTAGAGATAATAAGATTCTCTGACCTGATCTTTACAATGGCACTTTATATAGCAACTACTAGCTTCAAAAGATAATGAAAATCAAAGGGCAAAGTATCAATATTTAATTTTTTAAAAATCAGGCACTTCTTAAAACTGAAAAGTAAAAGTGTTGTTTTCTTTCATAGCTCATAGAGCTTTTATCTCTCTGACTTCAGTGACTTTCCGCATCAAGATGTAGATTCTGAAAATGTTGCAGTAAAATGCAAAGAAAAGTATTTTTCATTATAGCCTGTGTGGTATTGAGAAATATGCACTCTTTGATGACACTAAAATGCCAGGACCCTTTCCCAAATCATGTTAGGATCCAGGTCTGTCCCTTCCGTGTCTTAAAGTTATGACAAGGGAAAGATACCTCTCACACAGTAAGTAACCTGAAGATGCCGGGGGGACTGAGGACTCTGCCATTACAGCTTAGTCCATGGTTCTTCTCCCCGAGGGAGGCTGAAGGGAACCCAGGTCAGCCACTTGCTCTCTGCCAGGACACAGAGGCAGTGGGTCAGCTGAGGAAAGGGTGAATTTCTACAGCCTTTCTTCAGAGCGGTGCGACAGCCAGGGCTCCCTGGCAGCAATACCTGCCCAGCTCAGCATATGCAGCAGTTCTCCGGGTGCCTCTCAGGCAGTGCCCCGTCCTTACCGCATCCCCTCCACCTGGCTTTGCCCAGTTCTCTGGGACAGAGCAGGTGCCCAAGTGTCCTGCAGGACCTCTCCATCCAGTAACCCATTTCCCTTGCAGCAAGAGCTGCTTCAGACACTGATCCTTCTAGGAAAACCTAATTCTTAATGAATCTGGGGTTGGGACCTAAGAAACAGACATGCACAAGCATTCAAAATTTAAGTTGATGCTTGACACACGTG
>KL271294.1:8376-25090 GCA_000699545.1 Podiceps cristatus | reverse complement strand
GGTAAATGTGACGGCACAAAAACGTGTGTGTCTGGATTCGTGTAACCTTTGCTCGTTAGCTGCATGAGCATCTGCTTTACCTTTCTTTGAGTACAAAGTACAAGGAAAAAAAAAAGGGGGGGATTTTACATTGAATTCAGGCTATAAACTCAACTGTGAAGACTAGAACAACCATTATGTGACCACGTTAGACATACAATACAGGAAAGTGAAAAATACCATATATGTTACCTTTGTATGAGGGAACAGAGTGTATGGTAAGTACTACTTTCAGTCGGACACAGTTAATTTTTATGAAATTGAGGTACACTGGAAATCAGTCATTTTGGATCAATTAATCTTGGATCAATTTCTTCTGGGGTTTTTTGTTTGTTTGGGGTTTTTTGTTTTGTTTCAGGTAACTATCTTAAATAATCTGCTAAACTACTTTGATTTCCTAAATTGATAATCCACTAATTCATTTTTGCTTTTTAAAATCAGTAATTGTAAAAACAAGTACTGTTTGTGTTACAGAGGCTAAGTGGTGTTTATGCACATCTAGAAATCAGGATTTTTGTTAGAGCATACACGGTATTACAAATTTCCTAGGTAAGAAGCAGCTTCAAGTGTTTTTAAATCAAAAAGCCCATACGTGGCTGATGCTGCTAAAGGCACTTCAATTTCTAGTAACTTCTAGCTTGTTCCTTATTTCTCATCAACATTCTATTTGTGTGTTCAAAGTTATTTAAGTGTTACCTAATGCTCTACATGCTTATATCCATTTCTGTCTATTTACAGCAGGTAATTTATCTTGTCAAGAACTAAATGCTAAAAAAAAAACAAAAAACAAAAAAACACCCAAAAAAAAACAACAAACAAAAAACACCCAAAACAAACTATTTCTAAACATCTGTTCTAGGTAGATAGTCTAGCTAGAATATCTGCAGTTAGAAAATACAACTTCCAGTAAAAAAATTATACCACCTGTACCACCCATATATAATTTAAAGCATTGTAAAGGTACAAGACGCCTCCGGTACCTCTGTGCTGCGCATCATGCGCTCCACGCACTGGAGCACTGCCTTAGTCACTGCCTTAAATAAGCCTTGGTACGAGTAAGAGCCCAAGGCTCAGAGTAGCCGGTATCTGTTTGATTTTGGCTGGAACCGTGCAACAGGCTTCACCACCACACTCCTGTTACTTCACAAAACGTGCCAGATGAGCGCTGTTTTTTTAACACTGCATCTCCTTTGTATTCACCTGTTCTAGCCTGGATCAAAGTGAAACAAAACTCTGTATGGGGGAAAAGGAATAGCTAAGGTAAAAACTAAACTTAAACCTTTTGAATTACTGGAAAAATCTGCTTTTTCCTTTTGGTCCTGCTTTGGGCATGAGAAACCATAAAGTCAAACCAAACTGTACAGAAAATACTGTCATGCAGACATGTATGTGTTTATACACAAGAACAATGATATTTTAAGAGAACCTTAAGATACAAATGGATTGAAATGATACTTAGAATGGCTAAGCTGTCCCAGTACCTCAATATTGTTCTGGCACCACCCCATCTTCTGTTCTCTTTGGGATAATGTATCCGAGTCCTACACAGTGTATTCAGTACCTTTTTTCTTCCCGTTACCTTTCAACCCCTGGGATAGGCCTTGCTGTGATTGCCCTTGGCGTGCTGCAGCTGCAGTGCAGGTGTTCTGCCGGCGGCAGCAGCCTCAGGTACACGGCCGGCTTGGAGGAGGCAGTGCAGATACAATTCCTGTGTTAGATGGGACTCTCCCCGACTTCCCTGGTCTCTGACCAGGCTCATGCAAGTTTTGGTATTGCCTAACTGCAAGCATATAGTTAGAAACAGGGCACTGCAAACTGTTACACCTAGCAGTGTCCTGATGAAAAACAGCCGCCAACCGCTGTGCACGTTAATTTTTCAATCTGCCTCTGAGGTCAGGGAGGCAGGGACTGCAAGACACAATTTCCTAGATGCAAGGGCTGAATTCTAAGTGTGCTCTATCAGGAAGCAAGTTTTTTTCTCTTTTGCTACAAAACTTTGACAATGCTGGGCAATTAACATCATCAATGCAGTTATAAAACGATTAGTCCCTAATTACGCATTCCTCAGCGTGTCACTCAGAGTCCAGCTCACATAAGCATGAATAATTACTGGATTCAACTGAAACTGCTTTGAGAGTGCAAACTCTGAAAAAATGATCCCTGGGAAAAACTCATGCAGAAAGAGCTTTGTTTGAGGACCAAATAAATGCTACAAGCACACAGCCAAGTGTCAAGGAGAAAACCACATACCCAACTGCTGCTCATTCGGGGAGCTCTGCCCCGTGCACTGAAGCAGGTGGTCACGGAACTGAAGCTTGAATCAAAGGGTAAACTGAAGGTGAGGAGGTCACCATGTGCCTCTTGGGACCTTAAGTCCAGTACTCCTTAAGTCTTGTGTGCTTGACCCCATAAACACCTGCAAGAATGCTCCACCTGACTCTGGAAGGAGCAGTAAGAAAGGGGCCAGCTCGGTTGGGTGCAGTGCTGAACTGAGAAAGGTGCGTGGTTCTGAAGGGCCCACAGAAAGCAGGAGCTAGAACAAAGTGTCATTAGACAACTGGAGACCGGGAAGGAGCAGCACGGACCAGACATACGCATTGACAGCACAGATTGTTCTTGGGCCTCCATGTGAATCTGAGTTCCACAGGTGTATTCCTGCTAAGGTAAGAGGAAGGAAAAATCGAACCTTTCGCTAATTCTCAGAAAGCCAGAAATGCCCCACGAGTAAATGCCATGTTACAAATTAGCTCTGAAACCATTGCTCCTAAGCACTGATGTCATTTTTAAGCTCTGAACTCCTACAATAAGGATGGAAAAGGTGAATGAAATGTCAGAAGGTGGCGTATTATAAAGGCAGCGCTTCTGCTGAAGGCGCGTGTTGGAGAATGTTGGGCTGTGCTACTTCATGCCAGTGCTGGTTCACTTGTTCATCTAAAGTGCGTTTGTGTGGGCAGATGGTTTTGCCTACTGGTACCTGTATTGTCAGAGTTAGCGGCTTCTCTGCTGTTGCTGGAGAACATGTTACATTTTCAAGTCTTCTGCGCTTTCCTGCCTGAACTCAAAATTTTCTCTCTTACAAAGTTATTAACAAACGGAGCACTAACGTATGATCTCTCAATTCAGCACATCTGCTCAATCTATCTCAATTTGACACCTCTACACTTACATGATTATTGTGCTTGACTATTTTTACATCAAGCTATGTAACTTTTTGCCAGGAAGCTAACACTAGGAAGAAGACAGCTTGTTAGGTTTTGTTTCCTAGCACTGAACACTTTACTCATTTGCCGGTTTTAGAATTCCCTACAATATTAGTATCAGTCACACGGCATCTTCCACATCCCTGTGAAGAGTTAACGGCAAGTACCCTTGCTGGACAGACAGCGTGTGGCTGCTGTGTCTGTTCCTCTTCTGTTGTGCCAGGAAAAACATTTAACATTTTCTTCTGCCTTTAACCAAAAATTCAAGACCCTCTCAGAAAGATTCCGGTCCTCTCTGGCTTGCCAAGTACCTACTTTCTGTGGTGTGTGTGTGTTTATAGAGCAGTTCCTCAGGCACGTAGTTGCAGTCTTGATGTTGTTTAAGAGCTAACCCCTAATATCTAGGGAACTTTCCTTTACAGCTGCTAAGATGGTTTGTTCTAATTCTTTAAAGAGTATATTGCTGTAATTGTTAGTGATGTTAAAAATATGTCATTAAAGGTATGATTTCTCTATGCAGTTTAGTTAGATGTGAATATACAATATAAATCTCAGGACAGATAGATACTACAGTTTTACAGAGAATCATCTTTATTAATACCCTTTACAAAGCACTTGCTCAAACAGTTTGGGTGGTTGTGCTTGTTTTTAAATTCAAAAAACTATCTTTGGAATTTTGCTAGTATTTGAACTCATTACAAAAATCAAGCTGCGGAAGAGAACAATGTCACATGCAGGTAAGTGAGCATGCGGTGACGTACAAAATTCAGAGACTGTTTAAGGAAGCAACTTTGTGAGAGCTGTCGATCATAAAACTGCACCACAGTACCTTCCAGTATTTGGGCACTTAAAAAACACAAACTCTTTGAATTTTATTTCTAATGTACTTTACCTTTTGTCTGCAATGAATTTAGTATTTTATAGCTGAGTTTTTAAAGTAGTAAGATTATTCTGAAAGACATCTCCATAACCTAGAAGGATTCATTCAAGGTTTGTATCAAAAAAAGCACAGGTTCAGGAAATGAATTTTGCATTGTGGAAAACAGACCCCCTAGAATTATCAAGGAGTTGGGGTAATAGTATTTTTTAATATCTTAAGTAGGTGCAATGTATAGCCAGTTACTTTCATCAGTGATACAGTGTGAATTAGGTTTGTTCTGAGGATCTATGCCATCACCTCAGTTTCCCAGTCATGCAGTAAATACTTAATTTCTCCTTCATCATGTTACTCTCTACTTCTTGTTGTAGAATCTAAGTCTAGCTACTAGTTTCTTTGATGAAACAAACAATACTCAGATTTGTACTGGAAACCTCATTTTTGTCCAGTGCTGATGCAGACATGGTGTGTATATATTTTAAAAAAAAACAAAACAAACCATCAAACTCGAGCATCACTCTTTAGGGTGAAAGAGATGCATTTTTCTTGTAAATTTGACCTCTCCATATCAGACTTAATCCTGACAAGATTCTAAGTTTCTGAAATCAGCACGTTTCCTGTTGGAAACTATGCAAGGTGTAATACAAAGGTATTAACTCAGCTGTTGGTGTGCCTGTTGACCTGGATCCTGAAGCAGACTTCAGTCCCCAAGGTCCCTTGATGAATGAGGAAATGAGCTAAAGAAAAGTTCCCAGCTCTTAGCATGTAGAACAGAACATGGAGGGGGGGGGGAGGTGTGTGTGCTGTGGTGCCCATTTCATAGCCCTTACTACCCGTTTTGCTTTTAGCATGCAGTAGCCGTATACTTTGTTCAGAATGCCAAGGCATAGTGAGCATCACAAACTATGAGAATTTAGTAAGAAATACAATGATGTGCAGTGTTTTATTAAAATGAATGTGTGGCTATGAACACTCAAGCTGTTCTACAGCACTAACTCATTTTCAATGAAGAATAGAGAACAGACCCTGTTTTTTCTGTCCATTACAGACCAGTTCTCATTAACCTGCACTCCATTCTATTTTATGGCAGAAATTCTTTGACCTTGAGGAAGAGAATGCATGCTTTCTTAAAGAACAGAAGAACATTTCGCTTCCCAAATTAAATCGTAACAAATATATGGTGACTGATGGAGCCGCATACATTGGTAAGTAACTACATCTCAAGAAATTCTAGATTGTAGGCAAAAGCCTTAAATAAGACCTATTTGTAAATGAGGAATCTACAGCTGATACGCTTTATTAAGTTAAAATAATAGTCTCGTTTCTTTGGGAACCTGGATGAAGACTGAGCTTTGAGCCTCTTTATGAAGTAGGAATAAACTGGATTATTAACATAGTCTCTCATTTCTGCAATCCGATGAAGATGGACTGTTCTCCATTTCCCATGTTATCACTACAGCTATGGTCAGTCCTGGTAACTACTGTAGAAATGCCTTTCATCTTTATCTTCTGCAGTCTTGCTCTATTTACTGTAATGACATTTCAGACACCCTCATCATATTTGGTCCACATCTAATCGGTATTTGGGGTTAAAGGTGTATTTAAGTAGAGTAACTGTATGACACCTAGCAGAAGTTTCTCATCAGTCAAATGTTCAATGATTGCAGGCTAAAAAACTGCCTTTAAAAAAATATATATGGTTGCTTGAGCTGCGTGTAAGCTGCAGGATCGGAAAACTGCTACTGAACTAAAAAAATAACTCATGAGAAGTCAAGAGCGAAAGCACGCATTCTGATACGCTCCAGCTTAATGCTGTAGTTGCTTACTTCCTCACCCTGACTTACAGCAAAGGGCTTAAGGCCAGTGATCGCAGAGGCAGCGAGGGAGAGCAAAGGCTGCAACCCAGCAGCCTGCCCCTGCACACACGGAGAATCCCAAGTCCTGCAGAGATACAACCAAGAGCTACTTTGAAAAGCTCACCTTGGTGGGCTCTCTTAACCTATCCAAATCTTATTTTTCACTTTGAATAGTGCAGCTATTGTTTTATAAGCCCCTCCCAAATGTTTCTTTTACTCCATTTTAAGTTCTTTCCAATAGCCAGATCAAATTTAAGTAACTTGTAACTTCTATACAGAGCATGGGTTCTTAGCTGAGTTGTTTGTTTTGTGGTTTTGTTTTGGTGGTTTGTGTTTTTTTTTCCCATTGTCCTTACATCTGGAAATACAGACATAAGTAAAAGAAAGAATGAATCAAAGCTGTGACAAAGTAATACAAATGCATGTTAAGAACTTGATACATCTTTTACTTGAAAGAATAGGAAGAAACATCCCTTATGATGAGGCTTCAATTTACCATCCTTGACAACTTCAGAATTCTTAACGTTTCCTGCTGTAGCTGAGATGACCTTGAAAGAAAGGGTATAAATTTCTCAGATACCTTCATGTTTTATGTGTGTTCAGACATTGTTTTAAAAGATGACCTCTAGTAACAGCATTTTTTTTTCTCCAAAATACTGCATGTGTTATAAATGTACAAGTTAAATCTAAGTTCTAGTGAAATAAAAAGAAATAACTGAAACAGTTTACCTGTTTTCCATTAATCCAATTATCTTCTTTGCCTTGCAATCACCAGGATCTGAAATGCTTCATTATCTCAGATTTCAACAAGGGTGGTAAAAACTGGCATAAAACTGTAAAACCTGGTTTTCTTCCTGAACTAGTATCTATTAATGGGTTACCTGTAAAAGGTTTGGCCCAGCATTGTGGAGCAGCCACTCTCCCTCCCACCTACTTCTAATTGCTTATACAAAGAAAAAAATCTCATTCTTGACACTGAAAAAGCCAATAAGGAAAGTAAGTGGAGTAATAATATAATACATGCAAAAGAGCAAGTTAGTTTTGAATAAATAAATAACCTGTTTTCACTTATGAAGGATTGGAACTGTTAAAACTTCCAGAAGCAATCTGCACTACACACTGGTACGTAATGGAGTATTTTTGTTTCCCACTGGTATAGAAAAGTTATTTCCATCTCTGCCCAGAGAGGCACTGGGGAAAAATGATACTGTATGATGCTGGATTGCCTTTAGGGAGATTGCTTTTTGGTTTTTTTTGGTTTTTTTTTTTTTTTTTTAAATGTTAGAAACTCATTATGTATTCCTGCCTTTACTTGTAGGTAATTTTGATTGGGTGGGAAATGCTTTTACGCAGAATGCTGGAGCTGGCCTGGTTATCAACCAAGCAGACGCGGGGAACAGCACAAGCATCATTAAGCAACTCAAGGCTGTTTTTGAAAGGGACTGGTATTCACATTATGCCAAAAGTTTACAACCAACAAAAATCCCAAACTGCTTTAATCACAAACTTAATAAAGCAACATCAAATAAAACTGCCATGAGCAATGTGAATTAGAAAGACTATTTTACTGTTTAGTATGGCAATGAAGAATTACATTGGGGTGTAGCCCTCTTTCACGTTAACAGACAGAAGACCTAAAAAGCAAAAAAAAAAAGTTTGGGTTGGGGGGTGTTTTTAGGAAAAAGCACACTTATATAAAAACTGTCTAAGCTATATTCTCTATATTGAATTACTGAAGACTTTCAATTTTGTTACTTCTGACAGTGAATGTCATTTCTGCTTCCATGTTAATTTTGATGTTCTGCATTTGAATTTAACAGCATGCATCAACTTTTCTGTTTCAGTTTTAGGACTTTCCCTAATTGCCATCCTGACTAGAAAGAACCTTAAGGCAAAACCAAGACTCAAGTTATGATATGGCATTCTAAGATCAGTTGCTATTGACATACAAGTAGATGGTAGGTTTACTGTATTAGAAAACATAATAAGCAAACTTTCCCCCATATAAATCATTCTCTTTACATAAATACTCAGTCATGCAAATACTTCCTAGTTTCGAGCATTTATTTTGAGTATCACTCTTCCATGTCTTCTAACTAGCCTTAAAATACATTAGAGTTACAGGACTGGTAATTCATTCATCTCCTAAAAGCATGAAAAGGTTTTGAGGAACTCGAGCTGACCTCATCAAATTTGTCATAATTGCTAAAGCCTCTCCGATAAATGGATTTTTTTATCAAAGTAATATGGATTTCTTTCAACATAACAGTTATTTCCAGTTATACTGTGTTTCATCTAACCGTGAAAATATCTGGATTAACAGCAGAGACCTAGGACTGTTTTGATATTTTGAGGGGTGTAGTAATCTCAAGGAAATTTCTTCCCCAAGTTAAATATTTAATCAATCAAGTGTGAACCAGAAGTTGCATGATGACCCATTATCAAACCAATCCATATATAAAAATCAAATACTCTTTTTAAGAAGGTTTAAGAAGCGTTATGCAAAATCATGCAATAACTGTTGTTCAATGATCATATAATCATTTTGTTTGATTTTATACCCAGAAGCTTTTTCTTTCCTCACTTTTACTTTAAAAAAAAAAAAAAAAAAAAATTGCATTTCATGTCATCCATATAGGTGAATACATCAGCACAAACAAAAATGTGATGCCTTCATTTAGGCCAGTTGCAGTTGGTGTTAACAGTGTGCCTCTACAAATGTTCTGTAAAAGTGTGAATTCACTTTAAAAAAAAAAATAGAGATGTTTGACAATAGATTTTTCTGTTGTCAGAGCGGTAATAGCTTAGTTTCATAATAGAAACGTTTCATTACTGTCCCTCTGCTTCTGTTGAAGAAATACAGTCATGAAAGCAAACTGCATTCTGCATTTTGTTAAAATATTCACAGACCTTTTTCCAAAATGCAGACTTGTCTCAGCTGGCTGTATGTTGCTGAAGGCACACTTCAAAAGCAGCAGGCAAAGAGAGTAAGAAAACCAACCATGTCCCAATGTACTATTTTAACTGAAGGTAAAAACCCCACCTTGATTTTCAAAACACAGGTTCCATTTACAAGGTTAAAAAAAAAAAATCTTTTAAAGTAAGCACAGCTTAGGAAATTTCTTATAAGGTAACATATGCACAACTTCAACTTGCCAGCTAGAGACACACCACAAACCTAGTTATGACTGTAAAAGGCACACTTTTGACAAATAATGTTTCTTTTGCAATTGCCAAGATTTACATCATCTTACTGAAAATAATGGCATAAAAGATTTTTTTTAAATTGTCAACTTTTACAGAAAATATTCTGTATAACATTTTCTAATATTTGGATAAACAAGTGCCATTTATTAGCCTCCTTCCACACACACATAGAAAAGCATATATTCTGGCACTCATATTAAAAAACAAATATTTGAAAAGAAAAAAAGTTTCCTAAGTTGCTATGAAGGAAAGATCTTTGTGAATAGAAATTTCTGTATTATTTTCTTCCTTCTGTGTATAAGTTTTAAAACATGTATAGCAAGGACAGGCTAGATCCCCAGCACTTAATTTACTTGTTGGGGTTTTTTTGTTTTGTTTAAGAAATAAATATTAGTCCAGATTCATTTCTGGTGAAAACTTCATCCTATTTATACCTCCCAAATAATTTAGTCTTATGAGTCAAAGCTAAATAACCCAAACCAAGCAAAAACCCCACCACATTTTTAGAAGCTGGTTGAGAAATTTGTAAGGCTGCTGAGGTCACCATGGATGGACAGTCTTAAAGCTTGAGATAAACTTAATACCAAGTCCTTACATAAGATACAAAAAAACCCCAAGCAAACAAAAAAAAACCCACTGTCCTGAGTTATTAGTTGTAGCACCTGATGGCAATAATATACAGGAATGAATCAATGTAGTTTTTCCCTCTTGTGTTACAGATAGTAGAAACCTGTTAAGTTTTTTAAACGACATCTTGTACAAATAATGGAGGATCTGAGTGGGACAGAAATTCGTCAGTATACCAAATGAGTGATTCAGATGCAGTAGTTTTACTGGACAGATCCTAGGGAAAGACAATCACGAACATTAACCAGTTCCATGAGTTTACAAATGCATTCTTACTGGCTTGACAAACGAATTCTGGTGCTTCAATGACCTCCTCCCACCCTCCAAAAAAGAGCTGATACGTAAAAGTACATCTTAAAAAGCAGCAGTATGTTCTATTTTTATGAATGGAAGAGTTTGAGGTTTTTTTGAACTTTTAATACGAAGTAGCAGTCAGCCATCCTCCAAATGGACTAGCAGACAAGTTTCATTTAGTATGAAGTATGGACTGATATTTTAATAACTGTTTAGAATGGCAGCAGCTCCAAAGTAGTACAGAAGGCTTTGGTCTGTCACATTAGCCAAAAGACAAAGTGCATCCTTGGACTTACTTCAGCAAATATAAAAATATGAGATTCCTTTTTGAAGCTATTTAAGGGGATTATAGCCAATTATTTGTTTTGGGTTAGCACTGTTACTGTTTAACTAGATTTACCACACTAGCCTGGGTTCTGGCTTCAGCTCCTTCTACCAATGTAAATAAATACCAATGTAAAGAAATCGATTTCACATTGGTTTAGCAGGGATCACAATCTAGACAAGTTTCCTCTTGCTTTAGCTCTCTGAGTATCACCCTTGCACAGGCTACTTCCAAACTTAACAGGGGTCTGCATTCAATGGTTTCTCACAGACCTCACAGGCATAATCCAAAAGATGCACTTTCTCTAACCCCCTTCTAACTGGCATTGGTAACTCTGTCATATTAAAGGCAATTTCCTAAACAGAACGGCTTTATTCTTAAAGAATATAGACTGTAATTGTTGTTTGCTGCAAACATTTACTAGTGCCTTATTCATACAAGTTTTTGTTTAACCATTCCTCATGTGAAGTCCTGCTAAAGCTCTTGTATCTGGTACTGAGGCATACAGCAAACTTCCTAAGATGACTACATATTGTGATGTTTCCAGGTTAGTACCTAAAACTAGAGTCACAAAAAGACAAAAATTAAATGTGAGATGTCAGTCCCAACAACAAGCACATCTAAACCTGAGCATTTTTATCCCAGTCCAGTTCTAGAACTGAGTTTCACAAATTACTCCCATCTTTATTATCAACTAATCCACAACACACCTGAATTATTCTGTCCTGCCAAAGTGTAAAAATAAGTAAAATCTGAATTCCCCCAACACCTGGCTGATACCAAGAGCATAACCACAGAAATTCCTTTAAGCAGAGGGTGAAGTTCAAAAACAAAAATCACACAGTGGCTACTTTACAAATCTTGCATGTTAAATCTCAGGTTGCTTTGGGCTGGCTACCACTTTTTTCTGCCTGAAGCAGGAACTAGTATCCACAGCTACTCTCACCTTCTCTTTGATGACTAGAAAAGCATGGATTATGTGCCACACCGCAATGGCCACTGCTGTACCCTCACAGGACCAGATTTAAGTTTTCATCTGATTTTTTTTTTTCCTCACCTTTTTCTAAAAAAATGCATCTTTGAGCTGAATTTGGGGCTATGCTGTACGAAGTTATACACAATACAGGGCCCAGCGTTTCTTCTAGTAAATCACTGCTCTACAAGTGGTTCACAGGAGAGCTTGAGAAACAAGTAAAAAGTCTCAGAATGCTACTTTTAAGACCTACCCACTATTTGCAACACTACTAGCTACCTAAATTCTACTACTTTGTTGAATTCTGCATATAGAAAAACTGAGCAACTAAAAGCTCTGTGTGAATGGTACCTGCCATTTAACCCTAATAAGAAAGAATTTATAGGATTTTTTTTGTGACTTTAGTGTGTACTTACTGAAAATAGTGCAGACTTTCTCATTAAGATGGTAAAGACATCAGCTGGCTATTCCAGTTCTTCAAACTGAAGTCCTTTATAAATATTCCCATCTTGAATATCATGCACTTGCCTCCTGAGAACAGCCTCATAGAGAGTACTGAGTTCTCTTAAAAAAACATTTTGGACTTCAAAATTAACCCTTCATTTTAATACAAAAATACTGACTACATGTATAGTATGTTTCCAGATGGTGATTTCTGGCACTGTGTTTTTCTTCCACTCCTATCCTTTATATATGTATATATTAATGTTTTCTTAATCATTGTTAATCCAATTCAATCTATGTAAAAAACAGAATGAATCATTGGTATATTTAAAATTCACAATGATACCTCCTGAGTTGAATGCACCAGTAAACATATTCCACTTTTAACACTGCGGAGTATAGTAGCTCAACTGATACTGTAGAGTGAGTGCTGCTCTTAGCTGTAGCTTTTCACTTTAATTACTGCTGGATGTTATTTATGAATTTCTGAGTGTTGAATCAGGTTGCTCTTGCATTATCACTTTGCACAAATGCCTTAGAAGCTTGCCAAACTAGCATGTAAAAGAGATCTCGTTCAAAATAGTTTAGACAAGAAAAGAACTCACGTGCTTTACACTGTGTGGATGCTGAAGTCAGTAGATAAACTCCAGTGTTGTAATACAGCGGAGCCTTCTATTGCACCTCCTGTTTGCATCAGCCCGGCATGGGGCTTCAAAGAAAATGTCTGTGAGAATTGTGTGTTTGAATTATATTTAGATCAGGAACTTACAGAGAATTTGAATGAAGAATATGAATGAAGAATCCAGACGTACTGAGTGGTTCAACACAGTAACTTAAATTGCATTTTCATGAACATACATTTCTATTCCATATCCATATGCTACAACTGCACAAACACACTAAAGTTAGGTTTTCCCTAAAATTCAAAATACTCATAGGACAAAAATCAAGCCACTACAGCTTATTTCTGAAAACCTTATTAAAATTAGGTTTTAAGATTGCGGTTCAATTCTGACTGCAAATTATTCTGCTATAGTCAATGGAGTCAGCTCTATTTTGTTCACAACGAATTCTACACTGCAATTTTACAGGATGACTCAATAAACCTTTTTAATCCTGTAAAAGGAACATGATAATTTTCTCTTTAAGAACAGAAATAAGGCTGATGGCTGATTCAAGCTACAGAACAGAACAAAATATAATAGAATGGCCAACAACTGTAGCATTCCAGAGGATTATTTTGTGCTCCTTTAAGTTGCACAGCCACAAATGTGAATACTACAAATTATATGTATTGCGATAGCATTGCATGAACACGTATCGGGCACTGCATCTCACATAATAATACCCATCCCTCCTGCAACAGCATAAAATATAATAAGGTAGAGAGGAAGGAGAGGGAAATAGCAACAGAGGCAGGCCAACTTGAGCAAGACTGAGAATGGAGCCCAGAGCTTTTAGGCCAAGTACCCATTTTGTTCCTTTCCCTGCAAAATCCTGTACTACTTATGCGTCCACCTGGCTCTTCTTTATGAGTGAACTCCCATGGTTGTTTTCAGAATGAGGAGGGAACCTTTAACAGTTACACACATTTCTTTCTGTTAAGCATAAGTCAGCATAAATAAAAGCCCATCAATTTCTCTGTAGCAGGTACTGAGAAGTAAAGTAATACTTGAAATGAGGCTCTTCCTTGTACACTGGAAGTTCCTAGTGCTACATAAGTAAGGATTTACCACACAGCATAGGACTGCAAATTTCACATCATATGCAGCATTTGCGTATTTTCTTTCAATATACAAATATAGTTAAGCCAGACAGATACCCTTCGGAATTCCTAATAAACTAGGGAAAACTAAGCACACATATAGGGGCCATCAAGTTTGACAGATTAATCACACATTAAAAAAAAAAAAAAAAAAAAATTCCTCCCAAACTATATAAAGTTGATAAGTGACTTGAAAGCTGGAATTATTTTCAAATGTAACTCTGAGGGACTTAATGAGGAAGGAAAGATTAAAGGCATGCACCATTATAGGTAACGTTGCCTAAGCAAGACAACATATAACACATAAAACGAGAAGCCTCTTCAAATGGAAGTGCGTGGAACATTTTATTGACTGACTTGCTAACAAATGTTTTCAAGTGGATTTGCTCAAAATTTAATTACTCCACATTATTCCTTATTTCTTCAAATAAGACTGTACCTGTATTCGTGTTTTCCTTGAAACCTGACAGAAAAGCAGGATGCTTCTGGAAGTGAAGCTGGTTTTTTTTTAAAGGTCTCCTAATCTCACTTTTCTTATGTGTCCTGCTTCTTCAGCAACCCAGTCCAAGTTTTCACTTTTCATTGCCTGAGGAGCAAAGAAAAAAATATTTTCAGCTACCTGCTTCTTATGAAAACTGCTGGCTGCTCAATATGCTTTTGCCCTTTGAGAGATCCCTCACCTAATGTGAAACTAGAGAAAGCATAATAAAGAAGGTCAAACATATAATTCAAGGTCCCTCACGTAATTCTTCACCTGGAGAGACAAAGATGCAAAATACAGACGGAAAGGGCAGGGGGGAGAATGTTTGGCAAACTTTAATCAAGGTAGAGGTTCTTCTTGGTGATATAAATACCTCTTCCAGTGGCCTCGTTTTATTCTAGTGTAAACCATTCTCTACCATACACTCACAATTTGTAACGACTAGAATGTGCAGTTCACTTTAGCATGGAAAGATGAGAGGTCAAATACCCCTTGTCCTTAGCAACTGAATTAATTTCCTCACTTTGTAAAAGGGGTGGAAGAGACAGGTAAAAATGGAAAATGCACTGTCTCCTCTTTTCAAGGAATAGCCCAGGCTGCTACTAGAAAGAGAGCTGATAAGGTTTCTAAAAATCACCAAAGATCTTACACATCCAGCTTCTATTAATTCTCAAAAGGTGGTCCATACCTGTGGAAACAGGGCTTACAGCTTAGTGGCAAACTTCTTTGTGGCTTCTCAGAAGAGCTCCTTTCCCTCCTCGCTATACTCACAACAGCTGTGACACCTGCTTTTAACGCTCTCCAGGTTCTTCAAAGAAATTTCTAAACTATGTTGTAAGAATTTTCCCTGTGGAAAGAAACATGAATGTCCAATTAGGTGAGGAACACAAAGAACTTAGTACAAATATTAGAATGCATAGGAAATAAGGATCAAAACCAGAATGCATTCTGATTTTTGCCAACATTTAAAGAGATAAATGAGAATTGGAAAAAGAATGAGAGTGTAGTGCAGTACCTCAGATTAACAAAGATTAAATTTATAAACTAAAATGCTGTTATATGGACAGTCCCCACATCTAAACTGCCACTCTTAATATGACAGAGATGCAGTGAAGAATCTGTGAACCACTAGCTTTAATATGCTGTACAATGTCTATCTATGGATGCATACATCTTAAATGGTAGGCCAAAAAATGGGGTTCTGTGTGTATTTATACAGACCCTACTGCCAAATAATCATTAAAAAATAGTCACTTCTCACAGCATTTGTGTCTTCAGATGTCACCACAGAGATCTGAGTGAACAAATCCAGAGAAAGGCAGAAAAAGCAACATCTATGGCAGCAAATAAGCCTACTAAAATAAACTGTAAATCCGTTTTCTAAGCGCCAGCTGATACAATAAAAGCACTCAGATGCCCCTGTTATCAGATTCCAAATACAGAGCTCAGGCTCCACACACACATACACAGAGACATATCCTCAGAGGAAAAAGAGTATGTGTCCCAGAAGAGCTTGGAATAGCTCTAGTACAATGGCTTGTTCCACTGCTGTCCTCCTCTTATTTAAGACTGACAGGAAATAGTACAGCGCCTTCTGGAAAGGGCCACATGTCCTTTACTAGAAAACAGGAATATGCACACATAAAGAGACTCAGAATAATGAACTACAACAGCCAACTCCTGGCCACAGCACAGAAATACATTAGTGTCACAGTTTTTGATAGCACATACCAAAGCCATCTACTCACCTTTTCATTCCCACATTACATATGTGCCAAAGCTCACTTTTTTTTTTAAATAAAGGGCAATGTTTCTCTCTGAATGAAACATTCCAGAGGATTATACTTTTATTAAAAAAAAAAAAAAAAAAAAAAGACAGAACAGCAACCACTGCCCTCTCTCTTCCTTTTCTTCACTCCCCTTTTTCATTGGCAAGTGCTTCTTTTATCTCCCCCTCTGCCTCTTGTCTTTTTCCTTTTCAAGCTATTTCCTACACGCTGTTTCTGAATCACTTGCTGCTTTGTACACAGGGATGAATCCCTGCAACTTGCATCGTTGGTGCTGTAACATCCTACAAGGTTACTTCCGCTAGCTTTACCTGAAGTGCTCAGAAAAAGGAAGTACATGCACACGTTGTTTAGAGACACACAGATTACTGTATAAGAAGACAAGGGGAGTCAGAGCAAAAGCAGAATGAAGGCACTACTGGAAAAATACCTGCATGAGGAAAGGGTTTTAAGTCACAGTCCTCAAATTGATTTTGCCTTGGCACATCAGAAACCTGTATCAGGACCTAGAGCCCAATTTTGCAAACCTCGCACAACTAACACAAGCCTTGCCTCCAGGTATTTTGTTCGCTATTTCCTGGAGCCACACGCCGGGTTAACCTGCCAAGCTAGGCAATAACAAGAAAGTCAAACCCACAGACAGCTTCAAGCCGCATGACCTCAACTTTACCCTCCAGGTGGCATTCAGCCACAAAGGGGGACTAATCTGGGTACTGTCATCTTGTGACAGTTAAAATGGTCCAAGCTCACCATCGTATGTAACACCACCACCTTCAAAAGAGTAAATGAAGAAAGAAGAGCTCTCTGCAAACACATTTGAAATCTCCGAGTGTGACTTT